>JBBCBC010000008.1:778108-982640 GCA_037126765.1 Stenogyne calaminthoides | reverse complement strand
CGTTATGGATAAAAAACTATCTTGTTATTTCAAAACTTTATTTGTTTAAAAATATAAAGTATTTTACAACGTTGATTGTTTTGTCATGCTGATAATAGTTTTATCATCTTTCAATAAAAAATTTATCGTAATAGTGATAATAAAAAAAATCGAGTTAGCGGTGAAGCTAAGAATTATAAAGTTTTTGTCCTCGAATTTATTCAAAACGTCCCCGAAAAAATGCAACATCTGTCTAACTGATTCATTAACTGGTCCAACTCGATTCAGAGAGAGAGAGTTATTTGGATTTCAAATCATTTTTCACTTCAATATTGTATGTGGCCACGTTTGATTCCAATTTTTTATTTTCATAATTAATTCGGAAAATAAACAAAACCAAAAGATAACCGCATTAAATATTTTGCATTATTTGTTTTCCACGCTGATAAAAGCAGCCTTCTTAGTGGTAGCTAAATAAATGTGTAATCTAGTTAATTATGTTCATAATTAAAATTCGACTGTGAAGTATATATATGGGACTAATAACCCAGTCTTTAAATTATTGGATTTTTTATTGGATTTTTGGGTTAATTATTGGATTTTTTATAGAACTAGAATGATAATTTAATTTGACACTTCACCTTAAATATCATCAATCTAATGTAAATTATGGAAGGACAAAAAATCTAATTCTTATCACCAGATTTCCGGTGCACAAAGTAATACAAACATAAGATTCAAAAGCAGAAAAAAGGTATAGTACAACATCTTACGAAAGTTGAGAATCTTCTTCAGTATTCAATCATCAGAGAGCGCTGTCCTTCTGAGAATAAGAACTTGTCTGTTACGCCAAACAAGCTGGCTAATTTCAACACAACTGTTTGGCATGTGGAACTCGTTGGTGACATTACTTCTGGAAAGACATGGCATGCATTCGGCACAAATTCTGGAACCCCCATAAAAGTATCTACTTAAGGAAGACTCAGATTAGCATAGTACATGTACTTAACATGCAATTCACGTATTAACACATTTCAGGATGACTCGGATTAGCTTGGATGCAAGTTTTTAAATGACTACAAAATTACATAATATTTTGATTTTTTTTATAAACGTTTAGAATCTAATACCTTAAAAGGAGTCGCCTCAAGAACGAATCAGTTAAAATTTGAGCCCAAACAGGATCAAGATTATCAGCTGCAGCCAATAATGATCCCAATTTATTTAATGAGGACTGGAGCAGCTTCTCAGCTGTACTGTACAGATCCTGAAACCAAAGCATTCTCTTGAGGTGATACAGATCAATATAACTGTTAAGTAGCAAATTAGGAACAGCTAAAACCAGACCTTTTCAATATCAAAGCCAGTAAACCCAAGTAAGAGAATGAATGGCTGCAAAGGAGCAGTGAGAAAACTGGTAAACAGGCTTCCACTAGGTTGACGAGAGGATTCAACAGCGGGCAAAGGTAAAGATGTCGCTGGAGAAAGAAGGATAGCAGCCGGTTCTCCTTTTTTCTGCACCACTCATAGCCTGTAATGCATCAAAAAGAAATTTTAATCAAGCCTGCATAATAAGCTACTTCTTGTATAAAAGCACCCTAATACTATAGTTAAAAATGCTTAAATTGTAATTCTTTCTCTGTTTCTCTAGTAAATTTTGTATCACGATGGTGCTACTGAGACATACCTTGAATGCTTTACTATTTTCACTGTCAATGATTAAAAAGAGTGGCCTTCTGGTGAAAGGCAATAAGTCAGAGGGATATATGCAGTTCATACCTGAATCCAACATAAAAAATACTCAGAAACCTTTTCAAACTCAAATTAAAAACAAGTAACATTAATATACAAGTTAAATATAAATGAAAATCACATTACTGAACCAATGTTTTCAATATTTTCCAATCTAGACATAATTTTAATAAAATTTAACAAAAAAGAACTAGTTCATAGTTTGGTGGTTTAAGCATTTGAGGATAATATATAAAGCTTAAATGGATAAGTATCACATATTTTAGTGAAGAACAAGAGAGTCACACTAATTCCAGGTCACGATGCTCTGATTTTTCTGAATCCTTCCTAGATAACAGTGTAACAGCTATGATTTCTTTAGCAAAAGTATATCCCCGATTGATATGGTGGCCAGATTTTGAAGCAAAATTGTTTAATATAACTTTTCAATATCATAGAAAAAGATATAGACGAATAGAATTTAGATTCAGATCATCTACTTCAAGTAATAGTACTTAAGGAAAGAAAATCATCTGGTCGGGAAAGAGCTCATTAATCTAGAATTTTTGGACAAGTCCACAAGCCGGAAAAGTGTTTTCCCTCTAAAGAGGAAGTAAATGGTTTTTTTTTTCATAAGAACTAAAAGAGATAAGGTTTTTTTTGTTCATATCAAAGTCAGGGAAGAAAGGACGGGTCATCACTTGTCTCAATGTACATAGTTGTTCATACTGCATCACACAGTAACAAACACATGCAACATTGGCAAGAA
This sequence comes from Stenogyne calaminthoides, assembly GCA_037126765.1. NCBI lineage: Eukaryota > Viridiplantae > Streptophyta > Magnoliopsida > Lamiales > Lamiaceae > Stenogyne > Stenogyne calaminthoides. The sequence goes on along the minus strand of JBBCBC010000008.1, from coordinate 980,161 downwards.
GAAGAGCTAAGTTGATTATGTGCTCCTAAACCACACATTTGATCCCTTACAGCAGCATAGTTCTTATTTTAAACCTATAGAGATGAAAATATAGTGCAACACAAATTTAACCATAAAGAGCAATAATTCTCATCTACCACCTCCAGGTCCAATATGTAAGCAATCTGCACTCTCACATCCAGTAGTAATGGTATAAGTAGAAGGTGGGTCTGGGTTGATCGAATGAAACTGAAACCCTCTGACAATGTTTTCAGTGTAACCAATAGAACTTCCAGCACGAGTTGGAGATGACATTGCATGCATGTTGTTTCCTGGAGCATAACAGATGATGTTTATCATGTTGACCCAAAGATTAAGACTGTTGTAAAGGAGACATAAGAGAACTATCATAAGAATATGCTTGCTTACCTGAAGGCTGAAGCTGAAAGGTATATTAGAGAATTCCATCAGAAGGAAGTTCCTCGGACACTGTCCCTAAGACCTAAGAGACAGGTGTTGTCACAATTTAAAATAAATGCCTTCATAGCAAAATAGATAGTTAATTAATTTTAAATCAGGACCTAATTCATTAGAAGAAAGTTAAGTTTTGTCCTCAAGTTTTAGGTTGAACGTTTTGTTCTCTTTACTTTGGTAAAATATAAGATGAGCAAAGTTAAATGCAGAGGAACCAGTAACAGTTGATGCAATGAAATAAGACGACGCTGGTTAAGGGTGGGGTTTCCTACAATATAATGGATATTTTGAACAACTTTCATCAGTTTGTGTATATAGCTCAATCATTATTATTGACGAGCATATAGGAACGATTGATTCACCTTCTTTCTGTATATAAAATTCTTATGTGAGGCAGTGTTATGGTGATATAGAAAAGGAAGACTAAGGAGAGCCTCTTGAGGGTGAATACTCACTGCCAAGAAATGGGTGACTGATGGGCGGAATAAGATTGCTTTCCTTGGATTTGGTGGCAAAGTTGGATCAGTTATGTCCTGGTTAACACGACTAGGCCCTGAAGCCCGTTTTGACTGGCACTAGACCCAGTTCCACTCGTGTTTGCCTGGTAAAATGAACCACTGGGTTCCCACTCTAAACTTTGTAGCATCCTGAAAGTGTCGAGGGTGAGTTCTGAATACTTGACCTGATGAGCAGCGAAGGAATGTATGATCTCTGGAGTTTGTTAAGTCTAGCACTAATTAAATATAATTATTCAACATCTTTCCTCTGTTAATAAGGAACAACAATGCAAACCTCGTGAGGATGATAACTGCACAATAACGCATCTTTTAATTTTAGTTTTCTTTGCATCCAAAACATGTGGCAGACAGTCTGGGTGGTGGTCCAATATGACACTGTACCTCAAAGGCCTAAGATTCATAAAAGCTGTGTCAGCTTTCAGGAATTTAACTATCTCTTGAATCAATGAAGCTTCCATTCTTTAAAGTCAGTTTCCTGGAAACAAGAACAAATTACGGTGATCAATCATAAATAGTCAAACAGTGTAAAAGAGTATGCAATTACCTTTTTTCAAACATGCTAGGTGTTTCTATTATCACATGATATCAAATTTAGTATTTCTCAGACTACAAAGTTGCATGGACAAGAGGCAAGAGGCCTCCCTTAAACATTCTGGTAGGCAACTGCATTTAACACTTTAAGGTATATAGCAGCCTTTGATACATATGTATAGCTAAAATCAATAAAGATATTATATGGCACCTATCTTGCCAGGATCATACTGGACATCAGAAGAACGATTTACTTCTATGAAATTGATCCCAATATAGATTCATTTTAGGAGTATAGCAACCATTAGCTATTAACTCAGCTGTCAGGTTTAGATAGAAGTGGTTACATCCACCAAGGACAACAAAAATAAATGGACATTCCCGATCGCTGACGTTCTTCATTTTTTTGCAAGTTGACCAATCATGTACAATAACAAACATGGTCCACATTTGCTAAAGAATGAAAAAGCAGCATATCATAGGTACCCATCATACATTTCTGGTGGATGAGGAAATGCATGGTAGTCTCGAATATTTATGTAATACAAAATATACACGAAATAAAGGCATCAAAACATTAACGGTTCAATCCTTCTTCGTATTCATGGCAAGCCCAACAACTAAATTATGATATATGAATATTGAGTATGTTGGTTGAGAAAATGACCTGGAAAGTCCTTTTGCATTCATCAAGCAACATTTTGAGCTGATTCACCAATTGATAAACCATTTCTCGGCGGTTCAAGACCAGACAAACAGTCAGAAATCGAGCAATGGACCTCAATTGCTTGCTGGCAAGACTTACATCCTGATGCAGTCCATCCTTGAAATACTCTCTTGTCAAAATGGCCTCATAAAATATGTAAGATTCTGATAAATAATTGGCCTCACTGGTCCTCATGTACTGTCCAAAATAAAGCTGCCCAATCCTGGAGGCTATCTCCCCAATCTCCCATCTCTTCAACCCGGCCTCCACCAACTTTTCCCGATTCTCTTGTTGAAACTTCCAAAGGTGAGTATAGACCTTAAAGACTTTATAGAAGTATGTATCATATCTGAGACATCATTAGAAACAAATTGCAATATTGGTCACGGTTTTTGATGAAAAATAAATATATAATCTAACAAATTGAGGAGACTTTCCAAGTATCACGAGAATCGCTCATGTAAATTAATCCGAAGCCGACATATATACTTCCACCCACTCTTACTTGCACCTTTAAGGTGACTAGGTAGTAGCCCGTGCGCAATGTAACTTAATTCTCACAATCAAGCTAATTGTCTTAAAGTTTCTCCTCGAGGATAAACAAAAATTCTAGGTTACTAACTCTTTTTCAGAACCTAATATGGTTTCACTCTTAGCAAGGCCATTCAATTTGATGAGAATTATGCAGGTATGAAAATACTGATCATTTATGCGATCAACCTTAATTCAAACAAAGAATTATAAACCCTATTGCCTTCATAAAGCAGAACTACTGCTCAACTCCAGATAACATTAAAACCATTCCCATTAAACAAAATTCTGGAAATAAAATGATTAGATAGTAAAAGCAAGCGAATATAGGCGGCAATTGAAGGTTTACCTAGTTCGTTGATAGTATGGCAACTCCCGGATCTTAGAGAATTTCTTATCGGCCTTGACCACCAGAGACAAGTACACCTCGCTCACCGGAATATTGCTATTGCCACTCTGCAGCTGGTTTTGCGACATTTGGCTTGTCTCTCTATCTTTCTCTTCTGCTATTATAGGAAGGAATTTCGTCTTTTACACCATTTTTGTATCCAGTCTAGACTCTTGCCTTTGACGAACTTGAAAGAGAGATGAAATTGGGGTTTAAGAATTTGGGGAAAAAGAAGAAAATTGCCTTTTTATTTTAATTAATTAATTAATTAATTAATCTAATTAACGCTCTTTAAATTAGCCTGGGAACTGTTTTGCGCCAAAAGGAGAATAAAAGGGCAAATTCGGAATACTCAAGGTGTCCTCTGATGTAAAAAAAACCTCTCTTTTTTCTTTTCAAATTCTTTAAAAAAATAATAATTATAGATAAAAAATTCAAATGAGACGGTCTTTTACATAAAACAGGTATAACCTATCATAAATCAACACTCACCTCTTCTAAAATGTTAAAGTGTCAATAAACAAATTATATTTCGTCTCACCGTATAACCGTCTCATAAGTGTATCTAATAACTTTTTCTAAAATGTTAAAATATCAATAAACAAATTATATCTCATCTCATCGTATAACTGTCTCACAAATGTATCTTATAATTTTAAATCCTCAATATTATTCACTCAAATATTCTCAATACCACTAACCGCCATTTACAGATAAAAAAAGGAAAGTTAAAACTCCATGTGGATGAAATGCGTGACAATTTTCATCAGGGTGCGTGGTATAAGTGGTTTGTATGTAATGAATCATGATATTGATATTCGTATTATCAAAATTAAAAAATATTGGTTCAAATTCTTTTTTTTAGTAGTAACATTCTGTGAATTATTATTATCCATAAAAATTATCACTTTTATATATAAAAACTATCAATGTTTATAAAAATAATAGTATACTTTTTAGATAGTGGTAATTTATATAAGTGATAATTTTTATGTATTGCAGTAAAACAAAAACTTGAATGAGGCGATTATATCGTGGATTTGCAGTCTCTATTTGACCCAGATTAAACTTGTTTGACCGGATATTCTATTTAACCCGTTTGACTAGAAGTCAAAGTATCCAATATGCCCTCTTGCATTCTCTTCTGCATTATGCCCTCTCAGTTTTCAAATTTTTTTTTTCCCAACTCCTTCTCTTCCGTCGTTGCTACCTCGCTCTCTCCCTTGCGCCACAAGAAGGAGCTTTGTGACTGTCCGTTAGTTGTTTCGCCACACACGAAGGAGCTTTGTGATTCCGTTCTTCATTGTTTGCCGCCACAAGAAGAAGCTTTGTGACTCGTCCGTAGTTGCGTGATATTCCTTCTCCCCGCTTCAAGGTACCGTATAAAGTTTTAATCTATTAGGTGCAGGTCAAAATGTATATATCACAAGTTTTTGGTTATTGATTTTTGAGATACTCTTATACATTGTACAATAATAAGAAATTCTTGTCCAGATATTCAAAATAAGTATCACTAATATTAAACACAATTTGATATTGTTGTTTTTTTAATCTGCAATATGAATCATTGGCGCAAATGTATATTTTTTGATATACATATAAGGTTTTGATACTTCTTACTTAATATTTGATACTCTAAACCGGATTTTTTATATACAGTATACATTGTACAACAATAAAATATTCTTGTCCGGATATTCAAAATAAGTATCACTAATATTTAACAAAATTTAATACTGTTGTTTTCAGTATGCAATATGAATCACTGGCCTGAAATATATATATCCCGACTTAATATTTGATATTCTAGGTGGGATTTTTGATACTCTTATACATTGTACAATAATAATAGATTCTTGTCTAGATATTCAAAATAAGTATCACCAATATTAAGCACAATTTAATATTGTTGTTTTCAGTATGCAATATGAATCACTGACCAATATATATATCCTGACTTAATGTTTGATATTCTAGGTGGGATTTTTGATACTCTTATACAATTGCATAATAATAATAGATTCTTGTCTAGATATTCAAAATAAGTATCACCAATATTAAGCACAATTTAATATTGTTGTTTTCAGTATGCAATATGAATCACTGACCTTAAATGTATACTTTTATACACTGTACAATAATAATAGATTCTTGTCTAGATATTCAAAATAAGTATCACTAATATTAAGCACAATTTAATATTGTTGTTTTCGATTATCTGATATGAATCATTGACCTTAAATGTATACTTTGTTATAAAGTTTTGATACTTCTGACTTAATATTTAATACTCCAGGTGAAATTCTTGATACTCCAATACTTTGTACAATAATAATATATTCTTGTTTCGATATTCAAAATATCACTAATATTAAATTCAACATTAGGTGTTTTTAATATGCAATATGAATCATTATGAAATGTATAATTTTGATAATCATATAAAATTTTGATACTCTTGACCATAAATTTAATACCCCAGATAAGATATTTGATACTCTAATACTTTGTACAATAATAAGAGATTCTTATTTCAATATTCAAAATATCACTAATATTAAACACAACATTAAGTGTTTTCAATATGCAATATGAATCATTGACTTGAATTGTATCATTTTGATAAAAATATAATACTCCTGACTAGATATTTGATGCTCTAGAGTGAATTTGTGATACTCTAACATTCTGTACTACAATAACAGAATCTATCAAGTACGAAAATTAGGGAAAAAAAAACTAGAGCAATCGATGATTGAGAGTCTTGCTACTAATCTCATTTGATGAAATTGGTGTTCTTTTCTCTGTGTTCTTTTGAAAGTGTCATTTTAACCTCTTTTTTCTGCCCTTTGTGGTCGAACAAGTGCAGGATCTAGAATATTATTAGAAGAACTTGAACACTCACCCCTCGTTGATGTATTTGATGAATCTTTCAACTTTTTAATTGCAATGAGAACCCTGTTAGACTCATCTTCTACAACCCTGTTATGGAAAAAAAATGAGATAAGAAAGATGATTGAGAGGGCTTACCATGATTATGAGGATATATGATTAGATTAAGAAGAGGGGCCGTAATGTCTTGAAAAAGAAAGCGAGGTACATCAACAGCTGGTACACAATTTCAAACAAATTGCCAAAATAAAATTGCTGTCAATCAATTGAAAAAAACAAACCCCCAAATTCGCGTTATTAATCTCATTTCCTAAAACCTTAGGCTAATAGATTCTTATACATTAGCGAGTTGAACGAATTGACTGGCTACGACAAAGATTTCAATGTAATGGAAATCGATATCCAATTCAAAACAAAACCGCTATAAAATTGAAAATAAATTCAATTCCAGAAATCGAAATCGGTTGGAATCACATCATGTTCTAATTCATAGCAATAAAAAACTGACCCAAAAACATAAATAACATACAAATTTTCGATTAAAAAAAAACAAAAATAGCATACAAATTTTCGAAAAAAAAAAAACAGCATACAAATCAAATCAATTCGAATGAAATAAAATCACCTTGTGCTATTATCTCTTTGCAATCTCCCTACAAATCCATCTCTTTTTTGCTGCGTTAATGTTCCTACAAATTTGTGTCTTTAATACAGTGCTGCAAAAACTATTGTTCAACTGTTCAAATATGCCTTTAATACAGTGCTGCAAAAACTAGAAAACGAGCCAAACGAGAATTTTAAAAAAGGGATTATCGGTTAAATTCCAGGAAAATTCGTTGATTTGCGAGAGAAATATCTTCTTTCAGTAGTAACGTTATGAAGCGTGAGGGAAAAATTGAAGAGAAGTGAAGAGTGAAGCGTGGGCCAAAGCGAAAAGAAGAGATTGAGGTACATAATATTCTTAAATCCCATCATTTAATTGAAATTTCTACAGAGTTTTGCTAGGTCAAGCTATTTTTCTGTGTAATTGATATGCATTTATTGTTTGCTCATCGGTTGTGGTTTTCTCTCTCATCAATCCAACGTTGGTGGAAAAAAGGGTTGGTCATTTAGGTAGGAAACATATATGATAGCATGTGAGGGCTTTATTGTTTTGGTTATACCCAATTTTGTGATTGATGTAGGCTAAAATGTCATTTTTATGTTTTATCTAAGTACTAAAAAGAATGTCTGTCAGCATTTGAGCTTGATGAGACCTTTCTACATTTAGGTAGTTTCCAATCAACAAGATGTTCTGGTAAAGTTTTTGTTGTTACAACTCATAATGGGTTCGGTAATGGAGAATTACAGGAGAATTCACAAGTTATACTCTGGTTCTTTTGAAATATGATGGTAATATTATTTCTTGGGATGATTAGAACCAAATACTCTGTATTTGAATTGAGTTTGAGTAAATTCTGTCGATGCTTAATCTAAAAAACAGTCCAAAAATCTCCTCAAGATGCTTCTTAGGTTGAAATAAATTCAGTATTTGGTAAAGACCCAGTCTGGGAAAGCTGTAATGAAATTGGGAGGAATGCTGTTGTAACAATCCGTTGTTGGGCGTGGAAGTCATGGCGATAAACTTCCATGCTAAATTTCAATTTCTTGGATCTGCTCAGAATCACGAATTATGCAAACTCAACATTTCAAATAGAAAAGAAGTAAGTACATCTCACACTACTGTTATTCTATGAATATTATGCGTTTTCTGCTCTATAAAGCAAGTGAGTTACAAATTGTAAGATTCTAGGGTACCACCTCCTGCATTCCACTTGCTTCTTAATTTCTTTTCCGTTTTTAGTGATCATAATAAATAGATCAGAGTATCTGAAATTTTGTTTTTTGAAATTTTGATGGACACCAATCAATCAATTCAATGATGGTTTGTAGGACTTTTTTTCAGGCTAGTAAGTCAAAAGCAACTGTTTCTTTTCAGCCCATCAACAAAACAAAACGCATTGTCGGAAGTACATTATCTAAGGTTGGTACAAACTATGAGTCTTTCCAGATGTCTGAAGTTCAGGGACTAGTTGACAAGCTCCAATGGTGCGCCAAAAAGGGGCTATTGATGGAATCAAAAAGTAATTCATGGGTATGTATTGAAGTTGGATGTTGATGATGAGACCATGTTGATGCTACTCAATCATGTAATGCATGCATATCTGAAATCATCAGATTTTAACTCCGCTAAGACTGTGTTTGACTATTTACCAAGGAAAAACGTGTTCTCTTGGAGTGGAATGATTGTAGGATTTAATCAGCAAGCATCTTTCCGAGAAGGGTTTAATTCTTTATGCAAAATGATGGAACATGGAATACTGCCTGATGGATTTGCATATTCTTCCATCCTGAAATCATGTATCGGTATGAATAGTGTTGATTTGGGTGATATGGTGCATGCCCAGATCATTATCAGGGGATTTGGGTCTCATGTTGTTGTTAGCACTGGACTTCTTAATATGTATGCAAAGTTGGGTAAGATTAAGGATGCTTGCAGAGTGTTCAATTTTATGTCTGAACATAATGATGTCTCGTGAATGCAATGATATCAGGACTTACAGCCAACAGTCTGCACTTGGAGGCTCTTGACCATTTCGTAAAGAAGAAGGAGCAAGGATTTTGCCCCAATGTGTATACTTTTGTTAGTGTTCTTAAAGCTGTTGGGATTCTAGGAGATGTTGGAAAGGGGAAAGAAATTCATGAATGCATACTAGAATTGGGAATGCAGGACGACATTCTTGTAGGAACGGCTCTAATAGATATGTATGCAAAATGTGGTGATTTACGAAAAGCAAGATCTGTTTTCGAAACCAACTTTGTTAATTGTGGAGTAAATGGGCCTTGGAATGCAATGATGTCTGGTTATTCACAACGCAAATGTAGCCACAAGCTTTGGAACTATATGTGAAAATGTGTCAATATAATATGAAACCAGATCTTTACACTTACTGCAGCGTATTTGATTCAATAGCCGATTTGAAGTGCTTTCGGTTATTGAAAGAAGTACATGGCATGGTTTTGAAATTTGGTTGTGAAATAATGAATTTAGATGTCTAAAAATGCTATTGCAGATCGTGTATTCCAAATGTGGGTCCCTTGAAGAAGTGATTAAGATCTTCAACCGAATGAAAAGCAGAGACATTGTGTCCTGGACAACGTTAGTTACAGGATATTCCCAGTGTTCTAAATGGGAGGAAGCACTGGTTTTTTTCTCCCAGATGAGGGAAGAAGGATTAAGCCCCAATAATTTCACTCTTGCTAGTGTCCTTACTGCATGTGCCAATGTATGTTATCTTGAGTATGGTCACAAATCCATGGCCTTGTAAGTAAATTAGGGTTTGAAACCGTAAGATTTATAGAAAGTGCTCTGATTGATATGTATGCTAAGGGAGGCTGTATTCATGAGGCAGAAAAGATTTTCAATCGAATAACTAACCCTGATGTTGTCTCATTCACTGCTATGATATCCGGTTATGCCTATCATGGTTCTGTGGGTCCCGTGACTTTGTCAATTCAAAAGAATGGAAGAGATGCATATTAAACCGAGTGGTGTTACCTTTCTTTTTTGTGTTCTGTTTGCATGTAGTCATGCTGTCATTGATGAAGGGCTTCGTGTTTCTGGTCAATGGAGAAAGATTACCGTTTGGTGCCAAAAAATGCAGCATTATGCTTGTGTTGTTGACCTACTGGGTCGTGTGGGGCGCCTTAATGAAGCATTTGAGTTTATAAATGCCTGTTGAACCAGATGAGATGGTGTGGGAGACGTTATTGGGTGCATGCAGGATTCATGGGAATGTTGAGTTAGGTGAAATAGCAGCTGAGAAGATTCTCTCTCTTTGTCCACAGTATTCTTCTTCTACGTACGTTCTTTTATCTAACACGTATATGGAAACGGGAAGTTTCAAAGATGGGGTCGATTTGAGGAAGGTTATGAAAGTAAAAGGTGTTAAAAAGGATCCAAGGTATAGTTGGATATCTTTGAATGGCAGAGTGCATAAATTTTATGCAGGAGGTACAAATCACCCTCAGAAGGACTGTATCTATGAAAAGTTAGAAGAGCTGGGAAGACATTTAAAAACTCTGGGTTATGATCCAGATTCGGAATATGCATTGTTTCATAGTTCAGAATTTTTAGCACAGGTATAGTCTCCATTCATCACTTTTCTTCTATGGTTTCAGGTTTGTTGTTATAGTCCTATAGAGTAATTGTACAGATCAATATTTCTTTCGCACTGTTATACATAGTATGTGAAAATTTCAGAAGATCTCTGTCCATTGCCTTGTGAGTTGCTCAATTTTGACCTTAGTCTGTAATAACTAAATGATGTTCTCTAATGGAGGAGTTTTGGAGCCAAATCAGTAACAGCTTTGGAGATATGTTCTACTTTTTATTTTTATTTAGGATATTGTTATTCATTCTCTCCATTTATTGCTATACTATCCGCCCAAATATCTACGCAAATGAGGGATATTTGTTTTTTTTTGATTAAGGGGAGTGAGGTAAGTCCAGTTTTGGTTGTGAAAATCCTGATAAATAGTAATGAAAATGGTTATTGTTTTGGAACTTTATATAGGGTATGATTTTGTTGATATGTAAATTTGACAAATATTTTTTGTGTTGTGATATTATATTGTGAAAATTGTGTTTTTAGAATAGAAGATTGGATGAGTGATGGAAGTAGGGTAATCAATTACTTAATTCTATTTTCATTATTTTACATTAAAAATTGCCGAAAGCAATACTAATAAGAATAATTCTGATTCTTAAAAGCGGGCCCTAAATCTTACTCCTTAACGAGTATTACAAAATAGAGCTAAATGCCTAAATTTCATAGAAGACAAGACACCATGGTGGGTTTTCTCGCCTTTGATTATTTTATAGTAGAACCACTTTTAGTGAAATACAAGTTTTGTCCCTTTATTAATACACTGGTGATCTCAATCCTTGGAGTTGCAACAAACTGTAGAAAACTAAATAAAACCATTGTTTATAAGTTTGCTTGTGATATAACCTGTGATGTATTCTCCCCTACTCTGCCTAATTATTTTAAGCAACACCAATCTTTAATAAGTAGTAATTATTTTCAGGGTGTCAAATATCATGGTTTGTATCCTCTAGATGCCACCTACTTTCTGCAATTGGTAAAATAAGATATCTCCATTGAAGAATTCTGCGGTGGGATGTGGGGCAGAGTAAGTGGTTGGTGGTAAGCAACTTTTCTTCAAGTCACATACACACACACACTACATATAGTCACTTTCACCAACTAACTTGAACTATACTTTGAACTAGTTGAGCATTATTTTCCTCACAAGTCCAACCGACATATCTCTTTGGTAAACAAACAAGCTTTTATTTCATTTATTTCACTTGTGGGTTTTACTAGAATCCTCCACTGTATTTAATATTTATGTGTATGTATGTGCATAAATTCTGGTAATGGGGTGAATCTTGAATTTGACTTAACTAGTTTGATAGTCATTTCAAAGCATCTCTAGTAGAGATCAATGATTAAAAAAAAAAGGTAGATGAGGTGTAGTGCGTTTGGATATTTTTTATGAATTTTTTAAAGAATTTCTTACTTAGGCATATGAGTAATATAATCAAATTTGTTTTGAAAAAGTGTTTATTGGTGAAGAAAAAAAAGGGGCATATCAACTTCAACTTTCACCTCATCTTAGTTTCCTTCCCTTCTAAGCCTATTGTCTTGCACTTTTCTCAACCTCCAAACCTCAAGATTTGTCATGACCATGAAAATTTATGCTCTGAAATAGATTAATTTCATCCCACAAATTCAGACATGGGGTCTGTTGGAAATCAAAATCCTTGGTCACCTTATGACACCTATAAGGATTGTTCATTAGGAATTTGCAGCATATATTGTCCACAGTACTGCTACTTCATCTTCCCTCCTCCCCCACCATCCGATACCGATTCTTAAGTCCCCGCTTTAGCCTCTCATCATAGCCATAATCGGCGTTCTCGCCAGCGCTTTCCTCCTTGTAAGTTACTACACCATCGTCACACGATACTGCAAGAGATCAGGAACTCAAAATGCAGTCGAAGAAAATAACCACGATGAACTCGGCGATCATCAGTGGCAGCAGGTCGCCTCGTCTGGATTGGACGAGGCGATCATCAAGACTATCACGGTCTGCAATTACCAAAAAGGGGAAGGCCTGATTGAAGGAACTGAATGCGCTGTTTGCCTTACTGAGTTTCAAGAAAATGAGTCCTTGAGACTTTTGCCTAAGTGTAGCCATGCTTTTCACCTTCCTTGCATCGACATCGGCTGAAATCGCAGTCGAGTTGCCCCCCTTTGTCGAGCTAATGTCACACCTTTACCTCATCCATCCCCACCGAATGCTCAAACTTCGTACGGTGATCATAATCATAACGTTGATTCTTATCAAGTTCAGATACCTAATGATCTGATTTTGGTGGTGGATGATCAAGAATTCGTTGGAAATGACGATGAAGATCTGAAAAGCCCTGTTCAAAATGCAGAGGAGAGACAGGGGAGTGATGAAAGTGGTCAAGAAAGTGTTCATAAGTTCAGAAGATCGGCCTCTTTAGGCTCGTTCCCATTTGAACGCCGCCTTTTGATCTCTGATATTATCAAGATCGAAGAAATCGATTTATAATCGGGACGTTGGTTCATCAATGAAAAGGTCTAATTCAACTGGCGGATTCATGTTCATAGATCATAATAAAGGCAAGAGTTCTGTACTCCCACATTGAATGTACATTTATTTTGAGCACAACAATCTCTTTTGTAAATATTTGGTAATATTCATTTATAATGAGTGAAAAGTTCGTGTCTTCTTTCCAAATTTATGTCTTGGATATGATCATATGTAGCTCCAATTCCGTGGAGTTCTCTTTCTGAGAAATGGTAATTCAGGTTTCTTTTTTTACCAGAATAATTACATATTGGTCAGAGTTATTTGAAATCATCTGAGAATGGCATAATAACAGCTGCTGATGCATGAGATATTTGAATACTCGGAATCAGATGAAGCATCAAAGTCAGTTCATTTGTTTATGCAGACAGCTATTGCCAGGTTTTACCTGCAGAAAATAAAATAATGAGCTAAAACATTTTGGAAAAGTTCATTGCATTTACTTATAATAATAATTCTTTGGTTGCTAATGATACTCCCCATGACTGGAATCAGATAAAGTGTCCAAATCAAGTGTATTGGGAAACAAGTTTATCATCAAATATGTGAGGCTGTATATATCCATCAACTATAGTCGTTTTGAATGAGGTTATATGTATCCATCAACCATTCTCGTGTCGAATAATGACGTAATGTATAGCAAAGCACAATTCTTTACTGCCAAGACTCTTTTTCCATTTTGCAAGTTTAATAAATTGTTTTCAACGGTTATGTATAAATTTACAAACAATTATGTTGTACCCACCAAAATTAGGTTTCTCAGTAATATCTTTGGGGATAATTGCGAAACATGCCCATCAGAATTGGGGTAGCTATTTATGTCATCTAGTTATTTATTTTGCACAATTTATGCCAAATTTTATCGGAAAACTTAAAGTTCACACAATTTTTTTACGCAGAGTATAATTTTCAGACGAATTCAAGGACAAACGATATATCAAATTACTTGTCTATCTTTCTTTTTTTTTTCGCAAAAAGTATTGCTTGTCTATCTAAGCTCGTCAATTTGATAACTTTTTTGATCATTTCGTATTACTCTGTTTCACAAATATAAGTTTTGAGTGATTCATTTATGTCTTATTCGCACCAAAATTCAATCATTTTTAGGTGAATCGAAGATCAAGCCATTTATTGAATTGTTCGTCTCTACAATCATGTCATTTTGATACATGACTTGTCCTCAATTCATCAGAAAACAACCAGAAATTGGTCGGGAAAGTATTATATCGCGTTGTCTAAATTTGTAAGAGAATTGAGGTCATATTTTGGTTGTTTTCTGACAGTTCTCAGGCTAAACGAAAGACGATCCATATATCAAATGACAAGCTTGGAGATACAGATATTTTGATATATAGTTTGACTCTCGATTCGCCAGAAAATTGTCATTTTTGGTCGGGAAGAACAGTGGTGGATCCAAGAATTTATAAGATGGTGGGCTAGAAAGAAAAAAAATTAGACCAATAATTTTAAATAAAATAAAATATTTTCAATGTTTATTGAATTGTACTCGAAAATACTTAAAAGCATAAAATTCATCAACAATTGAGAATATATCTACATTGTATAAAAAAAATTACTTGATAGGCCTTGAAAATTGAGTATGAGTGTTAAAAAAAAATCAAGAATAAAGAATCCTAAAATTTCCTTAGGCTCTAATTCCCTGCTCTTGGTGAAAATAATTTTTTTGAAGTAAAAATATTTGATTTTTTTAATAAAATAAAAGATTAATTAAAAGTGAGTGGACCTTTAGTTGTTTGATAATATTTCTACAGGAATAGTGGAATATTAATGAGTTTTATTGGATTTATAATTAGGGTGACCTGATATAATTAATTTGAGTGGACTGATAAATTAATTTTAAATTTGTTACGTATAATTACAATATATATAGTGAGCTAGGGTGTATAAGCCCTGGGGAAGAAGGTGGTAGCCAATTGACGTGAATAACTTCCTTAAACTTAAATTTATGGGGTTATAGTGCACGAAATGGGAATTTGAGTTTTTAAAATGATGGTCTTTGAGAGATGAACATTTCGATATACCACTTGACTTTTAAAATTCGTCGGGTAATGTTGGACGGGCGACTGTCAAGGGTGGTAAATTTTAAATTTTCCGACAAAATTGAATATAAATTGCTCAAAATTGATAGTTGGGGGCTTAAATTGTTATACCCCGATGGCATGATTGGTATGACTGAATAAAATTGCGGCTGAATTGAATGAATTAATGAATTGAATGAAGGTTGAATGGAATGATATAGGAATGATCATTCTTATGATTGGTATAACCTAGGAATGAAATATAAGTATTGATAAATCTATTTAATTAATAATAATAATTTTAATACTTTAATATTAATATTATTATTGATTATTATATACTACCTCCGTCCCATAAAAGCGTGCACACTTATTTTATTATCGAGTTTTTGTGAGCGGGTTGTTTATTAGTATTTCAAATGATAAAGTGATTTTTAAATAGGGGTATTATAGATCTACCTCTCATCTATTGCATGCATCTTTAAAAATTATTTTATCATTTCAAATATTAATAAAAAACTCGCTCGCAAAAACACGTGAAAACAGTAAACGTGCACGTTTCTTTGGGACGGAAGGAGTATATTTTTAATATATTATTTTTTAAAATAAATTTTTTTATAATTACAAAAATAATATTATTATTGTATTTATTATAATAATATATAATTTTAGTAAACATATTTATGTATATTAATATGTTTTTAATTATTGTTGAAAGTATGAGTTGTTATATATTTTTAATACTTTTATTATTAATAGTATATTATTAAATAATAATATTTTTTATACTTTTATTATTAATAGTATATTATTAAAATATTATTAAGAATTCGCTTTAATTTACATTTTTTGAGATGTAGTATTATTATTAATAAAATTATATTATTTATATATTTTAATATTATTATATTTAGTATGATTATTATTATTATTGGAGTTGGTTATTATTTTAATTTTATTAGATAAATTTTTTAATAAAATAATATTATTATTAAATTATTATTGTTGTTGTTGGGTAGAAGGTAATATTATGAAATGAATGATAATATTTTTTGTGGAAAAAAAATTATTCTTAAAATTGTGGAATACATAAATCCATGTGGTATGTAAGGAATCACAATTCCTATATTTTTTTGGAATGACCATTCCTAATGGAATTATGATTCCTCCCAAAAAAACATACCAATCAATGTATTTGGAATAGATTAAGGAATGATCATTTCATTTCCTATCTATTCTAACATACCAATCACACCCTAAGTCCCTAACACGACGGAATTTTTTTGCTAACTCGATCGACATGTTATGCAATTTCTTGTATCTTCTAATAAAATATTTATTTATAAAAAATTAACTATTTTAATTCATAAATATCTTCAAACTAATACATATGTGATATGCCTATGCCAATTTGGGCCAATCGTTTCAGCCCGGTTTAGCACCTTTGATACTTAATGGACCTCATTAATCAATAAGAGAAGGTACAACAAACATAAACCCATTTTATAGTGACAAGCCCATCTTTCCACGGATTTGCTCACCAATTATTAACAATATATACCGTCGTTAATATTAACTCATTTAATTCCTGTCAAAAAAAATAAAAATATTAACTCATTTAATTATTATCTGTATGTAAACAAAGAGTAGAACATCTACCCGTAAACATTTGATAAACTACAATAATAATAATAATCACTTAATATAAAGATTTTTGTGGCCTTAAATAAACTAAATTAATAATTTAAATTATAAATTAATGATTTCTTTGAAGAATCTTTTATAACTCTACGATCATAAACATATCATAAGTTAATAACTTATAAGAAGAATATAGCTTCAATTCCTTACCCTAGCTACAAGGCTACAAGTACAACACTACAATTGGATATGATCCAACTGAATTTCAGAATGTTCGAGTTAATTGGCTCATTTTATTTCAGTGGTGCTTGAGTTTATAATTATCAAATATATAATTATTGGTTCAAGACTCCTTTTAAATTTAATTGTTATGCTCAAAACAATAAATTATTTTATGAATAATATTGAAAATGTATACGGTAGAATAATAATAAAAATCCTCCTATTATTATGCTAAAGATCATCCATGCACAATTATTTTGTAACATAACTCGATCCCCATTATATTTTCACCAGAAAACAAGAGTAGTAGTCTTGGAATAAATTCAAACAACAGTACGTATTGACCTATCTATTGAGAAACAAGTCACACCGACGCTCAACTAAGTGCAAGATTAACAATTTACTTACTTATTTAATTATATTTCTAAGGCTTCATTGATTAATCTAGAGTTTACTACATCATTCATCAAACATTCAAAGTCAAACTTTGTACGTAGAAAATTTGAGGACAAATTAATTAGATTATTCTAGAAACTTTGTAGGTACCAACTTTGTACCTTATAAATACTAAGTAGACATCTTAGTTAAAGTAAGTGTGAGAAAGTGTGAGGAAACAATTGAGATAAAGTGTGAGTGAGCAAGTGTCTCCAAAAAGAGTGAGTTAGAGTGTTCCACATATAAAAATAGAGTCTAGTTTTTTGGTCTTGTAAATTGTGGTGTCAATTGTAATTATTATTGCTTTAATAAAAAGTAATTGCATTATACTTTGAGTGTTGCTCTGTATTCAATACCTATCATGCTTCGACTCGACTATTCTTTACTTGTAAATGCAAAATCAAGAAATTAAAACTTGAAGGTATATTGAGAAAAGGAAAAAAATAAAGGAAAAAGGTAAGTACTAGTATTAATGTTGATGATCCACATTATAAATTAAAACTTGAAGGTATATTGAGAAAATGAAAAAAATAAAGGAAAAATGTAAGTACTAGTATCAATGTTGATGATCCTAATTAGCTAGCGTTTCTTGGTGCAGGCTGATTTTTTGTGTTGGATAGACATAGGCGGATTTTTTAACATTATAGTTTTCTTTTTCCCCATTTGATCTTTTATGGGGCATATCAGTTTTGAAACTCTTATTCTTGTGTTGATCTACTTTGCGAGCAACCTTATCAATTTTTTTCTTGGTAATCTTCACTGTCATTCGGAATTCACTAGTGGCACATGAGCGGTACCCCATCCTGAACCGAGTCCTCTATCCTCAAAATATAGCCATCCGCAAGATTACTCCATTCATTCTTAAAAATAAGCATACCACTACCCTTCACCAAGTGTAAAGTGTATGGTTTAGCCGCAGATTCTACATCTCTTACAATCATACTAACCCAACCCTTCTTATATCCAGCCTTGCTTTCTCTCATTGAGTCATGAAATTCATCAGTTTCTCTAAGTTCCTGATTGTTTATTGCTTCACCCCGAAACAATCGTCTCGCTCTAGTTCCTTGTTGAACAATAGAGCGGGCGGTTGGATCATGTCTGCAAGTATTGTCTGATGGAACCACAGTTGAACCACATTACGAGGGCTTCTTGCCAGCGTAATTTAAATTATAAATTAATGATTTCTTTGAAGAATCATTTATAACTCTACGATCATAAACATATCATAAGTTAATAACTTATTAAGAAGAATATAGCTTCAATTCCTTACCCTAGCTACAAGGCTACAAGTACAACACTACAATTGGATATGATCCAACTGAACTTCAGAATGTTCAAGTTAATTGGCACATTTTATCTCAGTGGTGCTTAAGTTTATAATTATCAAATATATAATTATTGGTTCAAGACTCCTTTTAAATTTAATTGTTATGCTCAAAACAAGAAATTATTTTATGAATAATATTGAAAATGTATACGGTAGAATAATAATAAAAATCCTCCTATTATTATGCTAAAGATCATCCATCCACAATTATTTTGTAACATAACTCGATCCCCATTATATTTTCACCAGAAAACAAGAGTAGTAGTCTTGGAACAAATTCTACGTATTGACCTATCTATTGAGAAACAAGTCACACCGACGCTCAACTAAGTGCAAGATTAACAATTTACTTACTTATTTAATTATATTCCTAAGGCTTCATTGATTATTCTAGAGTTTACTACATCATTCATCAAACATTCAAAGTCAAACTTTATACATAGAAAATTTGAGGACAAATTAATTAGATTATTCTAGAAATTTTGTAGGTACCAACTTTGTACCTTATAAATACTAAATAGACATCTTAGTTAAAGTAAGTGTGAGAAAGTGTGAGGAAACAATTGAGATAAAGTGTGAGTGAGCAAGTGTCTCCAAAAAGAGTGAGTTAGAGTGTTTCACATATAAAAATAGAGTCTAGTTTTTTGGTCTTGTAAATTGTGGTGTCAATTGTAATTATTATTTTGCTTTAATAAAAAGTAATTGCATTACACTTTGAGTGTTGCTCTGTATTCAATACCTATCATGCTTCGACTCAACTATTCTTTACTTGTAAATGCAAAATCAAGAAATTAAAACTTAGGTATATTGAGAAAAGGAAAAAAAATAAAGGAAAAAGTTAAGTACTAGTATTAATGATGATGATCCACATTAGAAATTAAAACTTGAAGGTATATTGAGAAAAGGAAAAAAATAAAGGAAAAATGTAAGTATCAATGTTGATGATCCACATTAGCTAGCGTTTCTTGGTGCAGGCTGATTTTTTGTGTTGGATAGAAATAGGCGGATTTTTTAACATTATAGTTTTCTTTTTCCCCATTTGATCTTTTATAGGGCATACCAGTTTTGAAACTCTTATTCTTGTGTTGATCTACTTTGCGAGCAACCTTATCAATTTTTTTCCTGGTAATCTTCACTGCCATTCGGAATTCACCAGTGGCACGTGAGGGGTACCCCATCCTGAATCGAGTCCTCTATCCTCAAAATATGGTCATCCGCAAGATTACTCCATTCATTCTTAAAAATAAGCATACCACTACCCTTCACCAAGTGTAAAGTGTATGATTTAGCCGCAGATTCTACATCTCTTACAATCATACTAACCCAACCCTTCTTATATCTAGCCTTGCTTTCTCTCATTGAGTCATGAAATTCATCAGTTTCTCTAAGTTCCTGATTGTTTACTGCTTCACCCCGAAACAATCGTCTCTCTCGAGTTCCTTGTTGAACAATAGAGCGGGCGGTTGGATCATGTCTGCAATTATTGTCTGATGGAACCACAGTTGAACCACATTACGAGGGCTTCTGGCCGACGTTGACGACGTGAGACTCACTCATCTTTCTCTTTCCTTTCTTATCCGCCATTTTCTTCTTCTGAACAAGAACAACAAGAACATTAAAATGCTACTTCTTTCTTCTTTTGATAGTAGATACTCTATCAAATATAATATGCAAAATGCATGTTTAAGTCCCTAAATTATTATTTTTTTGTTTCGAAAGGTCCCTAAATTTAATAGTTCAGGGACTTGTTAAAATAAAAAAAAATAGTTTAAGACCTGTCGAAATAAAAAATAATAGTTTAGGAACCTGAAAATGCATTTTGTCAATATAATATGATGATATAATTGTGAAAATAAGGGATCTTCTTTTGATAGTAGATACTCTATCAAATATAATATGATGATATAATTGTGAAAATAAAGGATCTTCTTTTGATAGTAGATACTCTATCAAATATAATATAATGATATAATTTTGAAAATATGGGATCGATACTCTCATGCGGTGGGGCTTCTTATTTATAATACCAAATTCATACATTATATATCACCATGGACGCCCAAAAATGGTTATGTACTGAGAAGGAAACCGTTATTATATATACTAAGAGATTACCACTTGTGTCGCACATTGCACATAATTTATTTTTGTAATAATTAGAGTGTTTATCGTAATGTTTTTGTGTATATATATGTTTGTAGATTATTCATATTATTTGATTGTTCAATTGAGTATATTTTATTAACTTGTTTATGAATTAATATGTTTTTATTTATTTATTGTGTGATTGAGCATATGGATTAATATGAAGTATTTGGAGTGTTTGCAGGGATTAATTTGCAGTTTGTAAAATATTGGAGGAGCTAAGTGGAGGGTTATAGGGATTAATTTGCATTGTGTAAAATATTAAAAGGGCAAAGTGGTCAAAAAATATTTCCCCAAGACAAGCCATTTTTTATAATAATAATAATAATATAATATGGATATGGATTTGTGCCATGCACACAAAATAATAATGCATAATAATTGATTAAAAAATAATATTTTAATTAATTAATTAATGGCAAAAACTCAAACTTTCATTTAAATGTTAATTTACAACTCAAACTTCTGCTATTTAATTATACAAAGATAACCGCCTCTTCTAAGATCTGTTATAGGAAACATCTAGAATATTCTCTTGAACAAACTTTCTAGCTAACTAACTATCAAGTGAGTATATATAGTTAAGGGCACAGACTCTTTTTTTGCGTTTTTCAACATGTATCTCTTTTTTGTTTTGTCTTTTTCGACTCACAAATATGTCATTTTGTGATTATTCTACCCCCTCTTTAATCTCATCTCTATCAAATTTCATCATTTAATTCCATTTCATCCAAGCACGATCCAGACTCGGACCCCCCCGAACCCTAAACCATGAACTCGAATCATGAACAAATTTCTGGCTGGGTCAGATCCAGGTCGGGTCCGGGTTTTGTTTGAAAGTTAGAATATGTGATGAAATTGGGATGAGATTAAGAGATGTGATGGGATTAAGAGAGAGGAGTAGAATGGTTACAAAATGGTACAAACAGGGGCGGAGCCAGGATTTTGGGTGGGGGGGTGTGGGGGGGCAAATTCATATCGTTCAACGCTAATATATATTCGATAATAAAATTTAAATATTTTATATATGCACGAGATATATTAATATTTATTATTAAATATCTCAAAGTGCATAAATATGTTCTTATATTTAAAATTTTTAACGTCTCTCTTGTAAATCACGAAAATCAATAATTGTGTATGTACATAATTTTTTATAATTTGTTTTGACCGTTGGTAAAAATAAAGTCCATTTTGGAGAACTACTTTCAATTAACGGATTTAATTGAGATATTAAACTTTTGAGATTTTTTTTATTATAAAATATAAATGAATGGTTGTGTCTTATTCATCTATAAATATTAAACTACATACTAATTTGTTTGGAGTTTAGAAAAAATAAAGTAAACATTATAAAAAAAGAACCAACAGAATAAAATATTTGGGCTGAAGTAATCAGATTTTGGGCTTAATAGGTATTTATGCTAAGTGGGTTTTGTCCCAATTCCAATTTTCATAGCAAAACTCCTAACTATTGACACAATATACCTATGTATATACTAGTGACAAAAAAAAAATGGGGGCCCCCACGCCTTAACGTGACTCCACCCGCCCCTGGGTATAAATGTGAATTGAAAAAGTCTCAAAAAAAAAAAAAAGAGATGCAAGTTAAAAAAGACAAATTCTTGTGTGCACAATTTGCATCAATTTAGAATTTGGTGCAATTGAATTTCAATTTAGTTTTTTTTTTCACACTGGGCTCGAGTGGTTCATGGTTCACCTGACCCAAATGAGTCATGATTTATGGTTCATGATTTAGTGCTTAGAGTGTAGATGATTCATTCAAATTAAAATTGAATCCAATTGCATCTTGTGCAATTGATGCACACAAACATCACTCGTTAAAAAATGACATTTTTTCCAATTTTCTCTAATTTTTTAGTGCAGTTGGGTTTTCTTTTTCTTGATAATACATCGAGGGACAATAGGAATCCATCTCTTTAGTGCCCAATCCATGAATTGAATCCCTATTCTTTAATCTATTTTCATCAAAAAATTCCACAGGTCATTATAAGAAGTATCAAATCCTCGATCCCCTCATATATTAAGCATATGCAATAATGCATGGTTGATGTGCAATATTAATTAAGAATGCATAACAAAAACATATCCTATTATTATTCTAGTAAAACACATTCAAAAGTAATTATTAATATGCAGTTCAAAATATAACATGGAAACATATTTTCACAAGACCAACAAAATAGCTAGACTTAATACAAATTCG
Organism: Stenogyne calaminthoides; assembly: GCA_037126765.1. Classification (NCBI taxonomy): domain Eukaryota; kingdom Viridiplantae; phylum Streptophyta; class Magnoliopsida; order Lamiales; family Lamiaceae; genus Stenogyne; species Stenogyne calaminthoides. The sequence goes on along the minus strand of JBBCBC010000008.1, from coordinate 957,380 downwards.
GCAAGGTCTCATAGGTAACTGATGCACGGATTTAAGATCCGTACACTCACCCCGACCATATCCAACTTTTAGGTCCGGGTCAAATATAAAGTGTCATTTTTTTCCTAATTTTTTCACTTTTCCTTCTTCTCGCCTCACTCCTTCTCGCTCATCCTGTTTCGACCCTCATAGTCCAGCCCATAGTCGGGTTCTACAACGATAATTGTACGTCTCGATGCGGGTGGCGCCGCCCCTTCATCGCTGCCGGCTTCGACCTAGTCACGGTGGCTGTGTTCCTAATCGGCTTCGCTGCCGATTTGTGGTACAATTGGTGGATTACATGTTTAAAAAATAGAACCTGTACGGCATGGAACGAAGAAGGAAGTCATATTCGACGATTAGCTTGGAGAATTTTGACTCGAATTTTTCAGAGGCGAGATTCAATCTCTATTAATTCTAGCTGGAGATCGAATTTAGGGTTTATGTTTTCAATATCGTAGAAACTCAGCATTTTACGATTTCATTTGTCAAGTTTTAGCGGTTTAAGGTGGAATTTGGAGCTGCATTTCTGGTTTTGTCTTATAACTTGTTGCTGTTGTTATTTTGAATGCAATATTTGTGTGATTAAACTAATTATTTGAAGGCATTTGTACATGATTCGATATTATTTTCTGTACAGCAAATGGTAAAATGATGCAATTTATTTGGGAGGGAAAAAAAAGTTGTGACTGCTCAATATGTAAATTTATGTTACACATGTTTTACGTTATAGGAAGTTGCTGCCTTCTATTGTGTAGGTAGTTCTTGCGCTTTTACGCTTTCTTAGTTAGTTGCACGTTTCTGTTACAGGAAGTTGCATGCTTCTATTATGGGTAGTTCACGCTTCTATTATGGGTAGTTCTTGGCGTCTATTATAGGTAGTTTGCTGTACGATTCTATTATAAATAGTTCTGCATTATTATATTATAGTTCTTGACGCTTCTTTTATAGGTAGTTGCACGATTCTAGTATAAATAGTTGCATGTTTGTATATAAGTTGGGAATTTAACCCAACACTTTTAGCTTAAAATAAAATGGGAGAGTGTAAGCATTGAGCAACATCACATACAGTGCAATGGTTTTGACACTTTAATATGTTATGATTTTGGCACTTTAATAGATTAATTAATAATTTAGCCCTCTAAAAAAAAATAAAAAAATAAAGAGGTGGAAATCGATCCCTAAACATTTTGCTTGAAAAGTGCCCGCACCCTGTCATGGAAATCATTGCGACACTATAAGTTGTTAAACAAATAGGCAGACCTGTTTTTTAAATGAGTCATTAATTTGCATGAGTGCATGCATTTGGGTGCACAAGAAACCTATTCTACAAATTTAAACAGTATATATTAACTGAATCAATTACTTGATTACATATTGAATCCAAATTAAATTCTTGATTATACTACAACTAACAATGCAGATTGACAGAGAACTTGAAGCTGCTAATTTTTTGTTTAAAAAAAAATAAAAAATCTATATATCAAGACTTGAAAAGAAGGGGTTTGTTGATAATACGGAGTGCCAATCGGAATTGATTGCGAAGAAGTCGGTATCCCCATCCTTTTTATAATAGGAAATTAATGAAAATCTTTTTCTTTTTTAGGAGGTATCGACTCGGGCCAAAAAAAGAAGTATCTACTTGGGCCTATAATAGATTTGGGCCCTCGTTTTTTAATCATAATGGCAGAAGCCTACTTTTCTCGCGAAATCAACTATCTACTTCATATTTTAATTTTGGGTCCGGTTATCCACACCCCCAACATTAGGAGATACACTCACCCAAATTACAAATTACCCATTATACCCATTTTTAAAAAGTTTTAAATTCTCTTTACTTTTATTGTTTTCCATCTTCAATCCCTGCAATCCTCCGGTAAAGAATTTTTGCCGCCCACCATTACCCGCCTCACGTTATTACGTTGTCTGCCACTATTTGCCTCCGTCATCTTACGGTACGCCGTCCGTGCCCCGTCATCTTCAAGGCAGTGAAAAGGGATAGCGGCAGATGACGGTGGCGGCTAGTGGTGAAATTGCTAAATCTCCATCTGCTCTCTCTCTCTTTGTTCGCACAAATCAGGTTCAAACAGATTAAATGTTTGGAAAAAAAAAAGAACCACAAATTGAGGAAGAGGAAAAAGGCTGCGGACGACGGCGAATGGTGGCAGGCGACAGACGTGGTGAAACTAGGGTTTTATAATTTTGATATATTAAATTTAGACAAAAACTCGTATGAGACGGTTTCATGCATGAGACAAAATACAACTTAACATAATTAACACTCACCACTCTCAAAGTGTTAAAGCGTCAATGCCCAAATTACACTCTTATCTTGAGACGATCTCGTGCAAGCGTATAAGATAATAAGGGTAGAATCGAATTTCTACTCACTTTTTTTTTTATTTAATGGGTGTATCTCCTAAGTCCTAATGATGGGGTGTGGATAACAGGGCCCTTTATTTTTTCTTATAATTATTTAGGAGTCATTGCTTCAGAATGATTTTGAATCATAATGAAAATTATTTGTTTTCTATTTTACCCTAATTTTGAAACTAATAGGGATACAAATTGCTTGTTATAATAATTTTCAATAAATTCTGAATTAATTCTTGTATCGAACAATACCAGTATTGGACTTTCCTAATTGGAGTATGAGTGCATCTCAGTCGAACAGTTTCCCCCCAATGGTGTAAACCGCGAAATCACCAACAAAGCTTATGGCCGCCGGCAACGCGGCGGAGGGAAAGCTGCCGCTGTGCTGCATATCCCACGAGTTCTACAAAGCCGCCTCTAAATTCCCCAATAAAATAGCCGTTATACATGCCTCCGGTTTTGCCCGTGATCGCGCCGCCTACACACAACCAGATGGTGAGAGTATGATAGCGTCTTCTTCTCGTCCCCTGTCTACGACGGGGACGACTGCTTCACATTCTCCGATATTCTCTCCGCCGTCGACAATCTCAGTTATCGACTCCGGCAGATTCTTGATGGCGGCAATGACCCGTATTTGATTAAACCCCGTTCAGGTAGGAATTGTATAGTTTTGTTACTTGTTAGATATATTCGCTCCTTCGTGTATGTGCATGTTAGTTAGTTGGCCTCTAAATTGGGATTTCGTGGTAGCATTTGTATGGAATATTGTAGTTTTAAGATACAGATAGTTTCATGAGTTACATTGGATATGTTTAGGGTTAGAATTGTTTGAAAATATAGGATGGTTTATTTTGGAAGGATAAAGCCCTGGAGATGAATTTTGGGTGAATATCAGTATGTGTGCACTTGTTGTTTCACCAAATGTAATTAAAAATAGGAAGCATATTGAGAAGAAAAGAGTGTCGGTGTGCAAAGATAATTGGTATCATTGAAAAATACCCTTTCATTGGGGCTAGATCAATATGGTGACTGAACAAATTTGAGCAAGGCAAAGAGCTAGTTCGATATCATTTTGGAGGCTGAGATTCTACAGGTTACAGCCAATGTAAATTTATGATGTTGTTGATTAATATACATATTTCTCAAGATTGGTGAGAAAATATATATTAATTTTTTGTTATCAGGCTTTTTATTATTTTATACAGAAGCTAAATTTTAATTGAATATGCTGCAGTTAACAATTGTAGCGAAAACTCTCTACATGTTTCTGAATCTTTGCAATTTTCAAATCGGAGTGTACAGCAGTCCACTAAGTTCGGGAACAGCCGCACTCCAAAAGTGGTGGGAATATATATGGAGCCATCTGTTGAATACATTGTAGCCGTCCTTTCTGCTTTAAGATGTGGGGAAGCATTCATGCCTTTAGATCCCACGTGGCCAAAAGCAAGGATATTATCCTTTGTATCATCTTCAAATGCACATCTAGTCACTGGGATTAAAAGATCAACCGAGGAGAACTGTTATCACAGGCTTGATAGATTACAGTGGCTGATAGATGAAGGAAGTTGTCCCATTTTACCTTTTTCGATGAAGGAAAATATCAAAGAACAGTGTCATCCATTAGTATTAGGGTGGCCTTGTGAAAGTGAAAGCTTAAGATCATTCTGTTACTTGATGTACACATCAGGATCTACTGGAAAGCCTAAAGGTGTATGTGGCACGGAAATAGGTGAGCTTTCACGTCACTTATGTATGAAATTGTTTCTTTTAACATAGACTTCTAGATAATTATTATCTCTTTCAGAATTTAGATTTCCTATATTGTTCACCTCTGACATGGTATTCATATCAGCAACACCCTTTTGTAGGTCTTCTTAATCGTTTTTTATGGATGCAAGAAACTTATCCTCTACATGAAGGAGATGCAGTGCTTTTCAAAACAGCAATAAGCTTCATTGATCATATACAAGAATTTCTTGGAGCTGTTCTTTTTCTACTTGTGCGTTGGTGATACCTCCTTTCAATCAGCTAAAAGAAAACATATTTTATGTCGTAGACTTTTTACAGGTACAATTCAAGAAAAAGGCTGATATTCAATGATTCTTATTAGTTTACTTTCTGCTTAATATGAGATCTAATCTAATTATCAAATATTTACTTATTTAGTTATGATGAGATCTGAATGGACAGTAATACCATGTTGACCTTACCAAAAAGTAGTAGTACTCTTATACACATGCTAAATATTTGTTATCTAGGTCTAGGCTAGTAAATAGAGTATATATCTGATGCTGAAGAGAGTATGAAGAAGTAACATCAATACAACTTATACTTTTATTCTCTTAAAACCCAAAAATGTGCACTGGTATCACAGAGACACATGCTTCATCTATTTTAAGTGAGCAAGCTACTATTGAAAAGCAACTGTTAGAATCTATGTCCACTATACCGTGTATTTCTCTTTCAATAAGAGCCATAGTGACAGTATTTATGTTTCCTTAACTTCTTTTTTTATCAGGGATACTTCATTAGCAGGCTTGTAGCTGTACCCTCTTTGATGAGGGCAATCCTTTCTTCCTTGCAAAGTCCACGCTTCACAACTATTCAAGATTCTTTGAAGTTGCTAGTGTTAAGTGGTGAAGTTTTACACCTTTCCCTGTGCGACGAGCTTCTGAGATTACTACCCCAGACTTCGATTTTGAATCTGTATGGGAGCACTGAGGTTAGATCTGAAAACTCAATACTGATATAAGTTGTGGGTTCATACTGCTATAGGCTCTGGGTTTCTTATAAGAAACAATTGTTCTAATTGTGGGATCTAATAATAGCTTTTTGGAGCAACACTTGGGTGCACCAGTCGCACCTGTGTAACTGGTGCACAACTACTATTGTACAGTGAAAATGTCTAATACTGACCAAGTAATACCTTTAGTAAAACAACTAATACCATTTAAAAATGCACTTGAGTTGCAGTTGCAATTGGTGCATAGAAGTATTTGCCTAGCTTCTGTATTCGTTTGATCTCCAAGCTGAATATATCTAAGTAATCTTTCACATCATCTTGTATCTTTGTTTTAATGGATTTGAGTGCTGCTAACATGGAGTGACAAATATATGCTTATATGCTCATTCACTTTGAGCTATTTTACTTATTGTTGAATGTTTGTATGAAATACGTTTATCTTAAGGTGACAGGTGATTGTACGTACTTCGACTGCAAGAGATTGTCAGTAATTCTGGAAAAGGAGGTATTAAGCAGCATTCCAGTTGGTTTGCCTATCTCAAACTGTGATATTATGCTTGTTGGGGAAGATGCACCTTATCAAGGGGAGATATATGTGGGTGGACTATGTGTTGCAGCAGGTTACTTCCATTACCCTTATATTATGCCTTTCATGGATGGAGTTCAGCCATATTTTAAAACTGGTGATTTTGCCAGAAAGCTCCCAAGTGGTGATTTGCTTTTTCTTGGAGAAAGGATCGTTCAATTAAGGTTAATGGACAAAGAATTGCTCTTGAGGAGATCGAGAGTACATTTCGAGATCATCCTACTGTGGTTGATGCTGCAGTTTTATCCCGTGAGATTGAAGGAGAATTCTTGCTTCTAGAAGCTCATGTGGTGGCTGACCAATCTTCCAAAGATTACGCATTTCTGAAATCTTCTCTTAGAAATTGGGTGATGAGCAAACTTCCGCAGTTTATGGTACCAAATTGCATCTTATTCACCAGATCATTACCTTTGACTTCTTCTGGAAAGGTTGATTACTTCTCCTTAGCTGCTTCAACACCACCTGACGAACAAGCAAGGGTTAACATTGAAGAAATTCCTCAGGATTTCCTCATTCAACTTATCTTAAAGGTTCTCTTTACTTAAACATACTTGTTTTTCTGCTCATGCATGCCTTGTACTTAATCTTCATTCAGAATATATTGCGAACCTTCGTAACTCAACTAGAAGTAACACCCAATCATATGCACTTTTGGTTTTCAATTATAAGGGTTTGCATCTCCAGGTCTTTGATCAACGTGTGAGTATCACTAATTCAATATTACGAAAAAAAAAAAAAAAAACTCAGCTCTCAGTCCATTGTTATTTATCAATGTGTAGCTACTATTTTCGTATTCATTATTGATCCTAGAAGATAATTTAGTTGTGTTTTCTTTCTGCTACAATAAATTTATATTGCTACTCAATGCTCACAGATGAGGGAACTAAAATCTCTAGATTCTAATTAATAAACTATCTGTGCTTGCTCACTCTCAAAATCTTAGGATTTTATTCAATTTCAATAACCAGTTGTAGGCTAATTACTTCTTTCCTTCTCCTCAATCTTTGATGTCTATGGCATTAGGGGTTACAATTTTTGTTGCAGGGACAAGTTGACTCTCATGTAAGCCATTAGATGACTTGACATCAAACATCACTTATCTCCTTGTATGATATCCAATTTTTGGTTCAATCTACTCTGCACTAAATTTTCTTTACTACCTTTTTGTCCCACTTGCTTTCTAGTGTTCCCTCAGTTCTGCCTGTTGCACATAAAAGACTGCATATCTAAAGAAGTATTCTTGGTTTTAATATTCAGGCATTTTCTGATGCGTTAATGGTAGAGAAGGTTTCAGTTGATGATGATTTTTTTTCAATGGGCGGGAATTCTATATCTGCAGCATATGTTTCTTTCAAGCTGGGAATCCATATGAAATTGATATACACATTCCCAACTCCTATGAGGCTTCAAATGGCACTTTTTTCATCTCGTTCTTCTTTGGGAACTGATGCTTATTTGGGAGAGGATTTGAGAGGGCCTGGAGGAGTGCTTTTAACAAGGGAAACAAGGATTTCTAATTCACATTGGACCAAGCCTCACAGTCACAGAATATTATCTCTGGATGATAGTGACAGTTATGATAATCATAATCCTGCCAAAAAACTAAAAACTGAGTCGGATACCTGTATATTTTCATCAAAGGAGCAAAACCCTAGAGATAGTTTTTGGAATCCTGCTGCAGTGCACACAGAATGCTCTTTTAGTCGATGCAATAAAAGCACACATGGAGGGCAATATGATGGAAATTGTTCATGTGACAGAGTCTGGTCAAACAATCTACCAAGTGATGGAAAAGGATTTATGCGAGAGCTATGGAAAGTTGGCCTAGATTCGTGTGTTGACGCATCACCCCTTTTGGTTTGTAAAGAAAGGGATATCTATTTGTTCATTGGATCTCACTCCCACAAGTTTGTTTGTGTAGATGGCAGAAGGTAATGCTGATCACGGACCTACTAATTTGGAAATGTTCTATGTTAGAATCACTACATAAGTTAAAATCACTAGGCATTAATTGCTCGTATGTTATAATACGTAGGTCATCATCAAAGGTGTTTTTCTCTTGAGAATCACTAGGCTTGAAATAATTTGATGTCGAAATTTTGCAGTGGAGTTGTTCAATGGGAGACCAAACTAGGAGGACGGGTAGAAGGCTCAGCTGCAATTCTTGATGACTTCTCTCAGGTAATTAATTATCTTGATATACGTTATACCTTGTTCCTTTTGAAGATTTCCTTAGTTAATATATATGATTCTGTAGGTTGTCGTTGGATGTTACCAGGGGACTATTTACTTCCTTCAGTTTTCAAATGGCAATATCAGCTGGAGTTTTCAAACTAATGGTGAGGTAAACATCCAAACCATGGTAGCGAACAAAAATATCTGTTTACAGCTTAAGATTTGGCTTGCATGTGAACGGAAAAAGTAATTGATGATAACTTTGCTTAAAATTGTTGAATGGATTTGTTGATTTCTATTTTCTGAAATTTTGAAGGTAAAATCGCAACCTGTGGTTGACAAATGCAGACATTTGGTTTGGTAATTATTCTTACTTTGTCAGTTAAAATCCTGTCTGTTGCACCTTAGTGCAAATTATTTTTCTGGAGTCTATATCATTTGATCCATCTGTTCTAAGTCTGGGAACCTCATTGTTCACATTTTGTATGTTTTTATCCCTTGTATGCTTACACAGTTATTTAAATATAATTTATTTTTTATTTGCATTGTGAGGGAATCTGGTAAAAGTCACTTGGGTATTAAACACGGGCAATTATTTGTCTAAAATTATCCGTTCTGTCATTTACTTGACAAGATACTTACATTGGCATGATAACATAGTTTCATGAAGCTCTTTCATGTCAAGTTTGAACTCAAATCTGTTTGTACCCTTTCAGGTGTGGGTCATACGATCACAATCTGTATGCCATTGACTACAAAAGTTACTGCTGTATTTATAAACTTCCTTGTGGGGGCAGTATATTTGGTTCACCTGCTATAAGTAAGGTGGGTTTTTGCAAAGTCATTATGACACACTATTTTCATTATAAGCCAGGGCTACACCTCTTGCTTCAGCTTGTCACTGCTTCCCTAACCCCAAATTAAATATTTTGTAATTTGCGTTTTCTGGATTTTATCTTTTTATGCTGTATAAAACTGGAAGAGGATAAAAAAAGAGAAAACTGTCTTGATCATATTATTTGTACGACACCCTCTATATATGGTTTATAAGGAAGGAAAAAATAGCAATTGACTAAATATAAAAACCCAATAATTATGGGATTTATGACCCTTAATTCTCCACCCATGATCATGGAACTGAGATCCCTAAGTCTCCACGGATTATAGTCTATAAAGCTTATTAAACCACTTCTGTATCAACTACTTTATTAGTTTCTTAGCTTTTAACTGCTTTTTTGCTTTTGCAGATGCAACAAAAGCTTTATGTGGCATCCACCGGTGGTCTTGTTACAGCATTGGAGATTAAGGTTTTGGAACCTCATATTCGTAGACTTTTTTTTTTCTTCTTTGGATATCTGTCTTCCACTCTGATTATCAAATTCAATGAAATTAACCTTTAAATAAGTTCTTGCTTTATACAATTCATTTGGCGTGTTACAAATAATTAATATAGAATGGAAAATCATGCATTTACATCATCAAGTCAGATGATGGGTTAGTTCTGTGTGTGTAGGGCAAAACATTAAATTTGGTAAAAATTAGCTCATTAAGTTGGACTAAGAAGTTGCACCATTATTTCTGTTCCACTATTCAGAGCATTTCAATCTCTGTGGCTGACATGGCATTAGTTTATAAAAGAAAAACAATTATCTTGTATTTTCTCCACATTTGTGATCTATCATCTCTTTATCCTTTACTAAGCCATCCCTACAAATAGTTGAGTGAATGTTGTTTGGATTAACCGTTGGTTGTCTACCAGTTCTTCCTTTTCTCCTATCTCCTTTGCATTTGATAGCGATGCACCAAAGCCCATACAGGTGTATACGCCAAGTGAAGAAGCAGCAGGCGTGAAGATCAAGTTTTTCGTTTCATGTTATTTAAACATGTTATTTAAATTCCAAGTTGAACTTTCCTTATTTACTTTTGGGTTGATTCGAACTTATGTTTTAATTAGCGTACGTAATGGGGCCTTGTTCATGGGCTTTGTGTCAGGAGTATTTATACGCAGAAGTCAGACCTAATTCGTTTATGCAGATTTGATTTCATAGCAGCCTTTGGCTTGTGGCAGAGAAATTCTCTGTGGTCCTCATCTCGAGGATTTGTTCGTAGTAATTTGTGCTCAATCTTTTTACGCTCTATCAATTGGTCCGACCTCCGGCCTCTTTCTCAATGACGAACACGCGATCATCGGGTGAGAAGGAGCATTTCGAGGCGATAGAGAAAACGTTGGGCGAATTTCAACAGGCCCCCACTGATCATGCGATCGCTTTGGAGAAGGGTAAGAAGAAATTCGAGGATTTCACAGCAGCAATTTTGGCGCTCCTGGACGATCTGGCTCTTTTCGGGTCCAACCAGGGCGACGCAAACCGTGGGATAGCGCTAACTTCGGGGACTCCAGCAATTCTCATACCACCAACACGGGTTTCTCGACGGGACAATCCCTACCGAATGGCTACATTGCAGTCAAGAGTTGGGAGTTACCCCTTTTCGACGGATCTGACCCTACGGCATGGCTCGCGCAGGCGGAGCAATATTTCTTGGTGCACAAAACTCCGGGGTGCCGACAGGGTTCAACTTGCCCTAATTGCTATGTCGGGCCGTGCTATGTTTTGGGCTCAGTGGGTCCTTCGTCGCGCTCCTACCATCTCGTGGGAGAACTTTACGCGCGAACTTGTGGAGCGTTTTGGCGATAGCTCAGCCAAAAATGCGTACGAGGCTATGCACGCGACTCGGCAAATGGGCTCTCTAGAGGATTACTTGGCCCTTTTTGAAGAGAGACTCGCCCAACTGCCGTATCTACCGGGTGATCAATACTTGGGGATGTTCTTGGGCGGTCTTAAACCTTTGGTCCGGGACCGAATTTCGGACGCTGAGACGGGGGACGTCCACTCGGCCATTCGAGCAGCCCGACGTATCCCCCGTTCCTCGGCCCCCTTCTACTCCTCCCAGCGTTCATCATCTCAGAACAGTGGGCAGTTCCGCTCTCAGTCGACCTCCGTGGCGGAACTGCGCCGATTCCGTCCCCTCTGCAAGGGTCGGCCTCCTCAGGGTCGCCGGCTTCGTCCGCGGGGTCATCTGGACCTCGTCCCAACCGCAACACTCGACATCTTTCCGCAGAGGAGGCACGGGAATACCGGGCTAAGGGAAAGTGTTACCGGTGTGGCATGCCTTTTGGGCCGCTCCACAAGTGCGCGGCCAAGCAGTTGAACGTGTTGATTGAAGCTCCAGAGGAAGAGTCGGACACTGATCTTGGCAACCTCGAACTGGAAGGGGACCCCACACCCCTTCATGCCCCGGTTTCTGATCCGCACGAATGCACCACGATTCACCTGTCGGACATGTCCTCCTATGGGTTAGACGGAGCCACAACCATGAAGCTGTTCACACGGGTGGGGGATTTCCGCCTGCTGACCATGATCGACAGTGGGGCCAGCCACTGTTTTCTGGCGGAGTCCATGGCTCGTAAGATCGGGCTGACCATTGACAACGTCGCCGAATACCAAGTGATTCTGGGTGACGGCAAACGAGTGGACATGAAAGGTATGTGCAAGGCTGTGCCTGTTACTATTGATCGTTATTCGTTCCACATTGATTGTTATGTATTTCCGTTGAGTGGTATTGATATGGTGTTGGGCGTCACTTGGTTATCTACACTGGGCGATGTTATGGCCAATTGGGCCAAGCTGACGATGAGTTTTACTGTTAATGGTATGACATGAAAGGTATGTGCAAGGCTGTGCCTGTTACTATTGATCGTTATTCGTTCCACATTGATTGTTATGTATTTCCGTTGAGTGGTATTGATATGGTGTTGGGCGTCACTTGGTTATCTACACTGGCGGCGTGTTATGGCCAATTGGGCCAAGCTGACGATGAGTTTTACTGTTAATGGTATGCCGGTTCATCTTCTTGGGGATCCCTCCTTTACCTGCAAGGAATGTGAACCGGATGAGTTGAAATCCCTGGAACCAACGGACACAGTTTGGGTTTTGTGGGCTATGGATGGCGGGTCAGCCGTCGCACCGTTTGGAGTTTCCGATACCCTCTCAGTTTCACAGAAGCAGGAATTGGCAGATGTGCTCAACGTGTTTCCCTCGGTCACCCAGCCACTACCCGGCCTCCCGCCTAGCCAGGCGTATGACCACCATATTACGCTGGAACCGGGCACCGCGCCCGTGTCGGTCAGGCCGTATCGATACAAACATTCACAGAAGGACGAGATGGAAAAGTTGGTGGGTGAGATCTTAGCAGCCGGGATTATCCAGCCGAGTTCGAGCCCATACTCCAGCCCCGTTCTGTTAGTCCGGAAAAAGGACGGGTCGTGGCATTTTTGTGTTGATTACAGGGCTCTTAACAAGGCTACCGTTCCCGATAAGTACCCGATCCCAGTGATTCAAGAGCTACTCGACGAGTTGCATGGGGCTCGATTTTTCAGCAAGCTAGACCTCCGTGCCGGGTACCACCAGATCCGGGTTGCCCCTGAAGACATCCCGAAAACAGCCTTCCGAACACATTCGGGTCACTACGAACTCCTCGTGATACCGTTCGGTTTGATGAATGCCCCAGCAACCTTCCAAAGTCTGGTGAACGACATATTTCGACCATGTCTCCGCCGGTCGGTGTTGGTTTTCTTTGACAATATATTGATCTATAGCCCCTCTTGGCAATCCCACATCCGTCATCTCCATCATGTCTTCCAAACACTGGCAACTCACTCGCTGGTTATTAATCCGAAGAAATGTACACTTGGGGGGGTCTCAGGTCGAATACTTGGGCCACGTGGTATCGTTCAATGGGGTTCAAATGGATCCGGAGAAAATAGGGGTTGTGATTCAGTGGCCAACACCGACTTCACTGAAAGGGCTGCGAGGATTTCTCAGCCTCACCGAGTACTACCGACGTTTCATCCGGGATTATGGCAAGATCGCGGCACCATTGACCGCCCTTTTGAAAAAAGAGGCGGCACACAAATGGCAGTGGCCTAAGACAGCTGAGGACGCTTTCCAGGCCTTCAAGGTCGCCTTAACAACAGTTCCTGTCCTTTGAATGCCAGACTTCTCGAAGGCTTTTGTTGTGGAATGTGATGCTTCGGGCTGTGGTTTGGGGGCCGTTTTAATGCAAGAAAAGCAACCCATCGCCTTTAGCAAGCAACTCACCGGACGCACCCTCGCCAAATCGGCCTACGAGTGGGAGTTGATGGTGCTCATTCTCTCCGTGCAGCATTGGCGACCCTACCTCCTCGGTCGCCATTTCGTAGTCCGAACTGACCAACGGAGCCTCAAACACGTTCTTGTGCAGTCGCTAACTACTCCGGCACAGCAGAATTGGGCCGCTAAGTTGCTGGGGTATGACTTTGAGGTGATTTACAAGGAGGGTGTAAACAATAAGGCGGCGGACGCATTGTCAAGAAGGGACGAGGAGGCTGTCCTTGCGGCGGTGTCGGCGCCCCAGTGGCGAGATTGGGTGGCCTTGCACGCCGCGGTGCGTGCGAACGGGGAACTGTCCAAAATAATTTCAGATTTGGAAATGGGGCGACCTGGCCCTAAGCACTTTACGTGGTCGAACGACACACTCTTATACAAAGGCAGAATGGTGGTTCCGAAGTCCTCCCCTTGGGTGAAGACATTGCTGCATGAGTTTCACGCAACGCCGGGGGGCGGCCACTCGGGGTTTTTGAGGACCTATAAACGCCTCGCCGCCTTCGTCTATTGGCCGGGCATGATTCGTGCTGTTATTCGTTTTGTGGCGGAATGTGATGTTTGTCAGAAAAACAAGTAAGAGACCAAGTTACCGGCCGGGCTGTTGAGCCCACTCCCGATCCCGAGTCAGGTTTGGGAGGACATTAGCATGGACTTCATCACCGGGTTGCCTCACTCGGCCGGGTTGGATTGTATTCTGGTGGTTGTGGATCGGTTCTCTAAGTATGGCCATTTCTTGGGGCTTCGCCATCCATTCACGGCGAGGTCGGTCTCGGACGTGTTCATGCGCGACGTGGTGAGGTTGCATGGGGTGCCCGCGACCATTGTGTCGGACTGGGACCCGCTGTTTTTGAGCTCATTTTGGCGGGAGCTTTTCAAAGCCTTGGGGACTAAGCTACGGATGAGCTCGGCGTACCACCCTGAGACGGATGGGCAAACCGAGGTCTTGAATCGGTGTGTTGAGACATACCTTCACTGTTTTACATCAGAGTGTCCTAAGCAGTGGGGGAAATGGTTGGCGTGGGCAGAGTTTTGTTATAATACCGGGTTCCAATCAGCAGCGGGCACCACGCCTTTCGAAGTGGTCTACAGGCGTCCTCCTCTCTCGATTGCACCCTTTTTGCCCGGGGAGATTCTGGTGCGTGTATTAGCGGACGCACTACGGGAACGGGACGACATTATGCGTACCCTTCGCGACCACTTGTCGCGGGCGCAGCAGCGCATGGTTTGGGAAGCAAATAAACATCGCCGGGATGTGGTGTTCGCGGTGGGGGACCGTGTTTACTTGAAGTTTCGACCTTATCGCCAGCGGAGCCTCTTTCCGGCCGGGGATGCTAAGTTAGCACCTCGCTACTACGGTCCGAGTTGGTCCGTCAGCCTATCGTTTGAGACTTCCGGACAATCGCCGGATTCACCCGGTGTTCCATGTTTCACTGCTCAAGGCCGCGGTGGGACCGGTCGATGCTTCCCCGACCTTGCCGGAGGACCTTCTTGCGGTTGATCCACCGTTTCTGCCGGAATTGATTGTGGACCGCCGCCAAGTTGATCTCGACGGCCTCTTGGTGGAGCAGTTGTTGGTGCGATGGGTCGGGCTGGATAGTGAAGAGGACTCGTGGATGGATGCTGCTGATTTCCGCGGTCAGTTTCCAGACTTCGACCTTGTCCGGGGGGGGGGCAATTGATAGCGATGCACCGAATCCCATACAGGTGTATCGCCGGCGGAAGAAGCAGCAGGCGTGAAGATGAAGTTTTACGTTTCATGTTATTTAAATTCCAAGTTGAACTTTCCTTATTTACTTTTGGGTTGAGTCGAACTTATGTTTTAATTAGCGTACGTAATGGGGCCTTGTTCATGGGCTTTGTGTCAGGAGTATTTATACTCAGAAGTCAGACCTAATTCGTTTATGCAGATTTGATTTCATAGCAGCCTTTGGCTTGTGGCAGAGAAATTCTCTGTGGTCCTCATCTCGAGGATTTGTTCGTAGTAATTTGTGCTCAATCGTTTTACGCTCTATCAGCATTCCTCTTGTTGGTTGATAAGATATGTTGGATGAATTAGGTCTTACATTTGGATTTTCATTATATCTTTGGTGGGAATTAATTACAAATGTCTTCTATCTTCTCTAATTAAGACTGGGCCAGTAAAACTACTCGCCTTGATGCCCTTTATGAACTACACCTCCTTATTCCTAACATATTCAATGGATGATTGACATGAAGAGTTGTATTTGTAAGTGACTAAATTGATTTTGCTTGAACTGATATGGGATTTATATGTTCACATAGAGCCAGCCCTTTCAGAAGTTATGGAATAAAGACATGGGAGCACCTGTTTTTGGCTCTCTTTCAATCAGTTTTTCTGATGGAAATAGTAAGTATGCATTTCTTTGAACCATATACCTCTAGAGTTCTTGATCTCCTAATTAATGAGATACTTTGTTATTATTATTCAAATTTCCAATATACTGGAAGCACAATTGTATGATGAGCTACATTTGCTTACAGCTTTGTTTGTTTAATATTTTCGGGAGCATCTTTTATGTATATCTTCTACGACCAGTCGACCACATTTTCTTCTTCGAAACCATATGTTTTTGGACATATTATCTTTAGTCAGTCCACACTTGCATCTAAGGATGTTGTGCAATCTTATGAATTGCTAAGTTTTGCTTACAGCTTGGTTTGTTTGGTTCGTGAGAGCATATCTTTTATGTCTATTTTTCTACAACTTGTGTTTTTTCTTCAAAACCATCATGTTTGTTGACATATTATCATTAGTTGGTCCACACTTGTACACGTGAACTTAAACCATGCACGCCTTTGCATCTGGGATATTAAGATGTCTTGTTTTTCTGAATTGCAGTCATTTGTTGCTTGGTTAATGGGACTGTTGCTGTCCTCAGTACTCATGGGTCCATTGTTTGGAAGGTAAGCATTACTTGTGTGCTTCCTCACTGCTGAATTATATCATTGTGACTTCAAATGATTTTTATAGTACCGTTTCAAGTTTGATACTTGTTGGGTTTTTTATTTGGTACACAAGCTGACTTGGTAATCGTGATATCTTGGGTTATTAATCACGCTTAACATCGAGCTCATTTACCACCTATCCAAGTAATAAGAAGTATTGACCTCTTCCTTTCTATAACGTTTTGATATGTTTCATGAGCGCCTGCAATTTTGCTTTCCGATAAGTAAATTTTCTGGGGTTATTTGCTTTCTAGTATCTTGCTTTTGGGTGCCAATGATTTAGCCTGGTTATGTGCAATTACAAAACTTATTTTCTTTTTCTTTTATTGCATTCATATATGAACCTTTTCTTTTTCCATCATTTTGCAACAGGTGAGTACTGGTGGACCTGTTTTTGCTGGACCTTGCACGTCTCAAGCATTGCCTTCTCAGGTCAGGTTCTTTGACCTAGAAGCTGACTAAATACTGGGAGGATTACTATTAAAAAGAAACCATTACAATCTTAAAATATATTCTTATAAGTTATGAAGGTTAAGCTGAATATATTCTTTGTAGCTTATATTCGGTGCGACAGAATTTGGATGTTAAAGGCCTATGATGTAATTGAATATCAAATAAATTACAAGATAAATAAGCCGTTCACATTAAACTATTTGATCTTCATGCTACTATTCTGCATTAGTTGATATTTTGACTTGTGAAGTTAATATGTATTAACCCCATGCAGGTGCTCATATGCTCAAGAGATGGAAGCATCTATTCCTTTGAAATGGTGAGTTTGGTTTTCCGACACTGCACATGTGCATAACATAATGTCATGGTTTTCATCCCCTCTGTCATGCAGAGCCATTGACTTGTGAAAAGTCAATTCCATGTGGAAATTAAACTGTAACCACTCTTGGTTTTAGCTTGGGCTCTTAATTATTGGCCATTAATTCCTAAATTCCGGTGGCATTTTTTGTTCCGAGTACATTCCAAAAAATTGACCAATATTGCTTAAAAAAGCATATTGAAAATAATTAACTTCTATTCCAGGAAACCGGCAACTTAATCTGGAAGCATGCACTGGGACATCCAATTACGTCGTCCCCTTACGTAGACGAGGACACTCAATTGATGTCCGGTTCCGCCAAGTCATCTCACAGGTGACATTGATTTTACGGTTTAGCTTACATTGTGGTTTAGTGAGAAGTTTCTTCTAAGAGTAATATACCATGCAACTAATGCACAACTAATACTGATCAACTAATACCTTTTAGTAAAACAACTAATACCATTTAAAATGCACTTGTGTTGAACAGTGCAACTGATGCATAGAAGTATTTGCCTTCTTCTAAACATAGTTCCTCGTTATTTTCAGGTTGATCTGTGTGTGCGACAGTTCTGGTAGTATATATGTGCTTAGAGTCAACTCGAATTCCATTAGAGAGAAGCAAAATATGGACGAGACAGTAAAGGAATTTGCTCGTCTAGACTTAAAAGGTGATATCTTCTCTTCGCCTGTGATGATCGGGGGGCAGGATTTTCGTGGGTTGCAGGGATGACCATGTTTATTGTATTAAGCTTGACGTAGAATAGCTTTGAATTGTTTCATCTCAAGATTAATTAGTAGTTTGTAGAAATTAATGTTTCATTGTCTAATGTGTATGGTTTAGTCATTGTTAATTTAGTACACTGACCCCAAGAATTAATGGAAATCAGATGATAAAATAGTAGTATTATCTAATCATTCATATTGTGCATTATATTTAAGAAAAACTTACTAGTACATTAAACCGATATAGGTATAAATAAAGAAATCAGATGTCACATCATTATTGTTTATTATTTAATTCCGTAGCTCTTTTTTAAACTACATGATACATATATTCTGAGCATGTTCCTGTGTTGGTTTTTAGAGAAACCAAACAAATCATGGTGGAAGTTGGAACCGTTTAGGTATTAGCCAGTTTCTGGGCGGGTTATACTGGGCCCACACTCCCATGGAATTCAGGTCAATACTTGCATGCATATTTTGCAATTTGCATACAGATTTTTCCTTTTTTGAATCAATTTTCTTATTATGTTCAAAAAAATTTCATCTTTAGTTGATCATATCTTTCTGTAGATTATGGTGTACGTGTGAAATAAAAAGTAAACTAAACATAAGCAAGATAAAACTTCTTACATATAATAACAGCAACAATGTGGACTAGTTTTCCGTCAAAAAAAAAAAACAAAACAATGTGGACTAGTGCGAACCCCACCCCCCACCTCCACCCAAAAAAGATTAGTAGTTATATAATTCAAGTGGAACAAGTGTTACAAAACATGTAAGTAGTACTCATCTGCACCTGCAATTGGTGGTGCATAAATATATTTTTCTTTATTCAAAAGAATAACTAGTACTAACAAATAAAAAAAAAATTTGAAACACGATCACATATAACTACCATATGTTTTAACTGCAAAATATTAACTCATGTCATTAGCATCAATTATGCACAAAACCAAATTGAACTCAAACATTGGTATAATAGGGTTCAAAATTGACCAAATATATGTTAGTTTGTAGTATTATCAATGAACTTTTGCAAACATAAAATAATATTTATTTTGGATGAATTCGCCTAATCACACTATTTATCCACCATTCATCATAGTAGTTTGATAAACAAGAACAGGTGATGGAAGACTTGACAAATTAGATACTCCCCCTGTCCCCCAAAAAGATCTTCGTTAAATAAAACACGTTTTTACGTAAATGTAGATTAAATAGGTTTATGGGCACAATTTTTTTTTATTTTCATCATCCAACAATCACTTAATTACTCAAGTTATCATTATACTTTATTCACAATTAATTATATTATTTATAAATGGACTTAATTTACGTTTTCGTAAAATATATTTTAACCCTGTGAACATACTTTTGGGGGACGGAGGTAGTAGTTGCTTGTTTCTCTTTTCTTCCTTTTTGTTGTCGTTTGCTTTTGGTTGTGTGGCATAAGAACCCTAATCAAAGAATGACACATAATGTGGAATTTCTGGCATCATTTCCTACGTGGACCCCATAATTTTGATATATTCCCAAACTGAAAATTAAAACATGATAACAAGAGATAACATTTAACTATTCTCTTGCATAATTATAGGGATTTACTTAGATAACTTCCTTCTAGTTGTAGCTGTCTAATATTACTAAATTAGAGATTCACTAAAATTTATTGGCTATGTCTTGTATGCATTCGCATCCATAGTGTATTTTAGAATCATCCAACTTGTTTTAGTGACAATTTGTTTACATTGAATCATGCTAAAAATAATTGCACGGTTTAGTGTAAACAAGTTACATCTTTCAGTATAACAAGTTGCACAGTTCTAAAAAGCACTATAAGTGCACAATGTACCTAAGTGCACATGAGACCCACTAAAATTTATTTGGTTGTATGAGTAAATTTTCGGTGAAACTTGTTCATCATATGAAATTATATTGCTTTAACTTTCGCAACTCTTATGTGAAACTTGTCTATAGTATGAAACTATATCATTACACTTACAAATTAATATAATATTCTTATAAATTTATATTAATAATATTTAATATTATGATTAAAGTTTATAATTGCAAAGATATCAATTAATAAGTGTAGTGATCTTATTTGTAAATGTAATGATATAAATTTCATACCATTTTAATCGGAGAATTTGCACATTGGATGCTCCTGTTTTTTAATCTGCATTAATTAATTTGGTTTCTTACTATTTTTTTAAAATTCATGCATATCATTAATATAATATAAACCTATCATCCATCCATTGTACCAATTTGTCCCATCATACTATCAATATAAAATTGCAGATTGGCTGGCAACTGTCCCTGTCGCGAGTCGTTTTATACGGAGAGTATTATGTGGCTAATTTGATAACAACTCGCAAACAAAACATGCACGTGTACGATAAGCTGTAAATAAGATAAATTTGTTGACCCGGTTAAATCGAGAAATGACTACTCTTTCTGGGGCATACCAAGCCGGATGTGGTATTGCGAGCTTTACATCGCAAATATTTGATACACCTTATGAAGATGAATCATTACAGATGAAGATAATTTGGAGAATTCGCCTCCGGGTGCTAGGGTTTCTAGTAGGAATAAATGATCACTCGAATTTTTTTGTTCCTCACCTCTCAAGCGTGGGTATGACTTTTTGGGAGATTTTTTCTGAACCTGTCTCTTGTTCTTTTTTCTTTCTTTTATAGCACTCCGACAAGCATGAGCTGGGTTGGCAAGCATGAGCTGGAGACTTTGGGTCATGCAAGAACTCACGTAATGCTGCCACGTTTTCAACTTCGTCTTCCTGGTTGATCTTGGAACTTACTTGTCTGTAAAACACTCTTTTGGTCGTCCAAATTAATCTTTTACTCGGTTAGATGCTTTGTTCGCCCCTTTAACCATGTTAGTTTTATGCTGGAATATTGTCCTCCTCGAGCACACTGAGCCCTCAGGATGTTCGGGTCTTGATATATCTCGAGTGTCGGCACTCGACCGCCGATACCCGAGGTCTGCGGACATCTTGACCTCGGATATCTCGAGGTGCGAAATATCTTGACCTCCCGGATATCCGAGGTCTTCGAACATACTGACCCTCAGGATATCTGAGGTCTTCGAACATACTGACCCTCAGGATATCTGAGGTGCGAACATACTGACCCTCAGGATATCTGAGGTCTTCGAACATACTGACCCTCAGGATATCTGAGGTCTTCGAACATAATGACCCTCAGGATATCTGAGGTCTTTCAGGATTTCTGAGTATTTTGGCCGCCTGAGTCCTCAGATTTGCTTATGGCCTTTTTGACTTAGCTCATCTGATTCCTTCTTTCCTGACCTGAGTGGCGAATACTTGTCCATTGGTCATGAATATTTAAATATTACACGTGTCGCTCTTACGTGTTCGATTAAGCCTGAGTTACTATATCGAACACAACAATACCCCCAAAGGTCGCCGCTGTATTCAACATGGGGCCCGCTTTTTAAAATCTTATTGGGCCATAGTCGATGTCGTTTCGTATTTTGTGCCGGATTTTTCGAAATCAAATCCAACATTTATATATACCTTGTTTCTCCGCCTTAAACCTTTTTTTTTCCTCCGGCTTTTCAATCTTTTTCCGTGGTCCGAAAATTTCCTATGAGGGTTTCATCGTTCGACGAAGAATTTTACTCGTAACCTTGCAGCATTCTTTCTCTAATTGTGATTATGGCCTCTTGCTCAAACTCTTCGCTTCCCTAGAATCGCACCACCATAGTTCCTCTTCTTCCCCGCCGATTAGAATCCCGCCAAGCGACCTTAGAATGCTTGTGAGACGAATGTCTCTCGGTTCGAATTCGTTAACAAATTCGCAACCGCTTTTGCCGTTTCTTTCCTCTCGATTCGACGAAGCCCTAAATGAATTGGATAGGGACTTGGTCCGTAATGATTCTTCGGACGATTCAAGTGATAATTTTTTTTGCCCCAAATTCAAATTGGGTCTAGGTCATTGATAAATGTTAATGTAGATAGGAATGACAATGTTGTGAGGGGGGAAATTTGGCATCAGAAATATAACCGAATCGAACATAGGGTAGTTGGCGAGCAAAATTACGAGCTCGATATACTGTTGGTGTCCTCATAGTCCAACGTATAACGAGTATAATGCTCGTTATAGTTTTGATTGGCCCGAGCAACCTCATAGGATTATGGTTGAGAACGAGTACCCAACGAAAGCAAGATAATGAGCATAATTGATCTTTGATAGGCTCACTCGGTTGCGCATTGGATTTATGAAAATCCAAAAGATGTCTTTTTCGGGCACCGTGTTCTCGATGAGAGGGCCGACCAACCCCCGAGGGTTGTGTCATTTTTAAATTTAGACACAATGGAAGGCGGCCTTTGATTTCCCCTCCATCCGGCCATCACCCGCTTTTACTCGTGGAATGGAACATCACCATTACGCAAACTCAAAACCGAGCGGGTGGCATATGATCATGAGTTTCCGACTTTGTTCGGCAAGATGAAGCCAAAATACTATCCTCAAAGAAATTGAGCTTGCTCGATTGGTGCCTTGACCCCGTCCGGGGGTGAACACGGTGGTTGTTCATCAAGCTAATGCCAAGTGCAAAATTATTGAAGACGTGCGAAAAAAAATCGGTGATTGGAAGGAAAAGTTTTTGGTTCGTTGGGGGCGATTGGAAAAGCCCGCCTCTCGAAGCGAACCAAATGCTCGTTTAGACATCCCCACCGACTTGAGGTGTGCGAAGTAAGTGATTTTGTGTCTTTTCGTTCTTCAATTTGAACCCATTTTAACTCGCTTTTTATTTCGGGATTCTAGTCAAGGACGGACAAGGAGAGACAAACGACGACTATTTTAGCAATATTTGGCAAATTGATCTCGAGTCTCATTCGAGCGATCTGTGAGAACTCAATAATCTGGCGATCAAAGAAAGAAAGGAGATTTTTTCGTGCCTCCTCATCATCTTGTTGTTTGTTAATCCTACCGTAAGGATTGCCTTTGTATTTGTATAAGTTTTGTGCCATTTTGCTCGTTATTACCCTTCATTCGTCTTGAATTATTTTGTTTATAGCTTTTCCCCGCCGTGACCATTCTTTGTGAGTACATCCGAGCATACCGAGATGGCTCGGAGAAAAAAATACACAGGAGCTCGCTTTGGATTCAGCCGAGATGGAGGCTCAACGAACAACCGTGGAGAGGCGAAACAGAAATGAAGCGAGCATCCGCGATCCGTCCCTGGGGAATCAAGCCGACCGCAAAGTAGTACCCGTTGGCGACAGGAATAGCGAATAGCAAAGCTCCATCGCCCGAGGCGGATGGAACCGCCGAGCATGGGAACGAAGCGAACAAACTTCGGATGGCGACCGAAACCGAACAAGCAAGACGAAAATCTCGAGGCCGTCGGGGTGACTCGGACCCCCTACCACCGCGTCGACGGCGCGCCTTCGTAGGCCGGTCGATTCCATAAATTGTGGAAATGGAGATTGACACATCTTCTCCTCCCGCCGGGACCCGATCATGGACTCACTCGTGAATCCCCGAGCTCTGGTCCCGAGGATAAATCATTCTTGGGATGGGATCCCCGTGTGATAGGAGAGTACATTTTGTTAGATCTAAATTGCTTTTGGTTACCTCTGCTAAGCTTTTCTCATAATGTTTGCTCGGTGTATGTATAGGTTGAGTAGGTTGTGCGCCCTTGATGCCCAATCTGAAGAACTCTTACCTTTCATGAGTGTTCGCCAAGGTTCCGCATTCTGAGCATGTTCAAAGCTTGCGGACTCTGCTCGAGCATGGACTACCGATCTGGAAGAGTCCACTATGGGTCCCACTCGAAAATTTGCGCTCTGGTCTGGTGCTTCAGTACAATCTATGGTCGTTTTGAGAAAGCCTATGCTCAATTCGCTTAACCTCCATGCCAACTACTTGGCTTTGATCAGAACTTCAAAGAAAAGGCTGGCGAAATAACAGACTCAGATGAACCGAGGTCGGCTCAGGACAATCTTCTTCTAAGACAAGTCGATGCTCACCGCTCGGAGGATGCCCGCAAGGCTCGGAAAATGCTCGGGCCGATTTCGGAAGATGCACGCGGCTCGGAAGATGCTCGCCAGACAAAGGAGGAATTGATTCACTCGTGAGGAGGTGGCCAAGATAATGAAGAGCTCAAGAGGATATGAATGTTGAGCCAGACTCCGAGCCGGGTGTCGAGGCCATGGAAAATGAGAGGATGCGCCGCCAACAACTCATCATTGCCGAGAGACCAACACTGCTTGGGTCTCGAAAATTCAAAGTCGCACGATGATGAGTATGTTGATTCCATGTCCAACTTCTCCTACATTTGTGCCTTCGCCGATGCTATCCGGGCTCGTTATTTTATGCATCCAAAGAATAACAAATTGCCCCTCTCATATCCGGTTTTAGAAGACGATCGACAACCCACCGGATCGCAACCTTCCAATGTTAGATTTGAATGATCTATGTGATTTCTCCGTTCTTCCCGGCGGATCAAAGTTGATGATCCGATTCTGGATGAGGAAGATGGCCCAGATATGAATACCGGGGTGTTCTTTGGCTAAAATCTTGGGATCGAGTCTGGGACCGACAAAAGTCTGGTAGAAGCGAGCAAAGGACCTCCTCAGGATCGAAAGGGTAATGTACCTTCTGGCGAGCATTTGGTACCGACCATCTTGAAGGAGTTGTTCTTTGAAAAATTGAGCACAATTTGTTCGACATCTCTCCGCCTACCCCCAATTATGAATTTGCTCCTTGATGTTATTTTTGTTTTGTTGAATATATCGTTGTGTAATTTTTTCTTTCTTTCGCTTCGTTCGAACAATGTCTTTAATACTTGCAGTTTTTTTTTTACTTTTGTCTTTTGTTCGAACATATTTACAAATCGAATGGATGGATTACATCTTTTAATCGCTTCTCTAACCCGATTGTTCGATAATTGTTGAGGATGAAATTGATACTTGTGTTGCTTGATGTTTGCTTTGTTGCGTCGTGTTCGCTTTTGTTGCTTTCAATCTTTGCCCTTTTTCTTCTCAATGAATTCGAACATTGGGTTTTACTATGCCCGCTCGACTTTTTTTTTTTTTTTGATTGTCTTATTGACGTTGTAATCGGTTGATCGTCTTATTTAGGTGCGACCGGATGGGTTACTTTATGAACCCCCTTTTCTTGGTCTTGTGATCGTCTTATTTAGGTCGCGATCACTTCGTCTTAGGGCCGTCTTATTTAGTCATGACCAAGACTCATCACCCGGCCAGGTTACTCTGGTATCTGTAAATCTGAGTCGTCTTTTTCTTGACATAACGTACCCATTACTCATTTTTTGTCATGAATCGAGTACGAACTCATTCGTCGGTGAACATAGACTTGGGCTCGTTAAATCTTTGTTCGGGTCGTCCCGGCTTTTAGGTGCGACCTCAAATAGGCTTGAACTAGAAAATCTTAGCGAACAAAAGTACATATATCTTTTTTTTTCTTTTTTGCAACACTTTGTATTCTATTACAACCTTCATATTTGAAGAAGACTAATCTATTACACAACTATAGATATCGGACTAAGGTTTTGAATTTAAACATTGTCTTGAGTAGACACCTAACCGCCTCACCTTGTCCGGGTGAATTGATATTGACAAGGATCGCGGCATCATCCTGTCTACCCTTTTTTCTTAAGAACATGCTCAAGCAAAGAAGAACATAAGCTTTCGTCCCTCCCGACAAGCCGTGATTATCTTGAGGTCATGGGCATGAGCATGTGGCGCGATTCCTCGCCGCTTAAAAGCGAAAAGAGCAAAAATTTTCAAATAAGACCATTCTCGTCCCTTCAAGAGATGCCTAAGCATCAACGTCCGCCTCTTGTTTTGAGCAGACACTATGACATCCCTCCCCTTCGGAGGAGATTTTGGGGATGCATAGGGGACTAATAACTTACTACTGCATAAGCAGTGAGTAACGTGGAGTGGCAACCATGACTCTGCCGAGCATCTTGAGTCTGGCAACGAGCTTCCACCTGTGCTCGTGATGTATATGGAGTAAAAGGCTCGTATCAGAACAAATGCTCGATTCAGCTGAATGTTTGCTGAATCGAGAGCTGGATTCTTCTACGTCTGGGGGCATACTAAACCAATCTCCTTCTGAGAATTCTAATATTTTTTCTTTTTTCTTCTTCATATTTTTTTTCTCTGCTTTTTTCAACTATCAATATGCCCCTATTTATAGAACTTTCCCAAGCTAGTGCTGGCATAGCTAGCTAGTGCTATCTCTCTTACTTTTGCTCCCCCTTTTGACATCTGTTCAGCTTTTTGACAGCTCTTGCTCGAAGATTGACTCATCCCTGCTTGATTGCCACCACTTGTCAACTCGTTCTGATACATATCTTCTGTTGACAACTCGTTCTGACAAGGATCTTCTGTCTATCGATAGTGCTGGCCAGCATTTCTTTCCTGAAGATATGTGTCGAACATAATGTACTATTCTTTCAGAATCGTTCTACTCGTTTGAACTGAATGACTGATTATGTTCGGCCCTTTGTGTTCATTTCAGCTACATCGGACATTATGTTCGGCCAACTATGATCACTTCAGTCGTTTAGACGATTTTGTTCGTCCGACACTATGCTCGCTTCAGCGGTGTAGACGATTTTGTTTGTCCGACTCTATGCTCGCTTCAGCGGTGTGGACAATTTTGTTCGTCCGACTCTATGCTCTCTTCAGCGGTGTGGAGGATTTTGTTAGGCCAGCTCTATGCTCGCTATTATTGATAGTATTTTTTCAAATTTGACGCATTCCACGAGTAGGACAATGTGATTCCATTCAGGTCTTCCAAATCATAGGCCCCGTTTAGCAAACGTTCTGAAACTCTGAACAGACCTTCCCATGCTCGGCCGAACACATCACTTGATACCCCCCTGCTGTTCGCCTTTTAAAACCAAATTTCGCCCACATTGAACTCAAGGTTTCGGACTTTGAGTTGTAAAACTTCTCCGATCTCTTTTTTTGTACATGGCATTCTTGAAATCACCCGCCCTTCTTTTCTTTCCAACAGTTCAGATTGTATGCGCCCCGTCATTAATGTGCTTCTCCGAAAGTCATTGTTCGATGACTTGAATCTTGATTTCTCGGTATAATGCCTTCCGCACCAAATGCCGTGGCAAACGGGTCTCAAAGCAGCTTGATGTTCGAAAGTTGTTCGATAAGCCCATAATATTTCAGTAAATTTCAAATTTATCCACCCCTCAAATTATCAAGTCCGCCTCGGCGGGTATGCTTTGATGATTTTATTAACGGCCTCAACTTGTCCGCTTGATCGATAATACGGAGTTGAGTAGTACTATTTTATCCCCCAGCGAGCACAATTATGTCTGAATTCACTTCCATCGAATCATGCTTGCGCTTATCGATTCTTAATGATTGGGGAAGCCTAAATCGACAAATGATATTCTTCCAAACAAAGTTCCACATTCTTTGTTCGGTGATCTTGACAATGACCTCGGCTTCTGCCCATTTAGTATAGTAATCCACGACAACCACAATAAATTTTACTCCCGACGTGCCAGTAGGAAATGGGCCGATCAAATCGATCCCCCATTTAGCAAATGGCCACGGGCTATAGACTGACACTAATTCTTCAGGTGGGCTATGAATAAGTGGAGCATGTACATGGCATCTGTGGCAAGAGCGAGCATACGCGAGCGAATCCTTTTTGAGGGTTGGCCAATAATAACCTTGTCTGATTATTTTGTGCGCCAGAACGAGCCCACCTGTATTATTTCCGCATACTCCTTCATGGATTTGTTCCGTAAGACACGACCTTTCTTTTCAGAGTAATACACTTCAAAAGTGGAAGTGAGAAGCTTCTTTTGTATAAACGCTCATCTATGATAGTATAACGAAAGCGATTGTCTGAGGCGAGTAGCTTGTGCCTTATTTTCGGGGGGAATCCCTTTTGTAGGGAACTCAGATTGAGTCGTCATCCAATTCTCTTGTTCGCCTGTTATTTGGGCGATCATAATTCTGGGAACTGATGGCGAACAAGTTGTGACGACCACAATGTATCATTGTGTTCGTCACTCGCCCTCTTGTTGCCAGCGTGCCCAAGCATCGTGACGAATTACCTAATAATCTTGGTAATTGCTCAATGAAAACTTGTTCAAAATGCTCGAGCAATTCTTTTTGCTATACCTTGACATCATCTGTTCCCTCGGGACCTCGTACTACTTTGTCACTTGATAAACGATTATCCGAGAATCGCTATAAATCATCACCTCTGAATTCCCATTGTCATTGTCATCCGTAGTCCAAAGAATCAAAGCTTCATATTCGCTTCATTATTTGTAATGGGAAATCAAAACGGATGGTTGTTGTGAATGTTTACTGGTTGTCATTGATGAGAACTACGCCGCTTCCGGCTCTTAAACTTGTTGATGAGCCATCAACATACATATGCCATGGTTGGTCGATAGCTTTTTTTGAGCATTTGAGGATATGTCAACTCGACCATGAAATCGCCCATAGCCGCAGCCGCATTGCCGTTCATGAGCTTAACGTAATGCCGAATTGTCCTAACTCTACCGCCAATTTAGTAATCTACGGCAGATGTCCGGCCGGGTGGAGGACTTGGCCTTAATGGGAAAGTGGTCAAGACCTCGGATCGAGTGGTCGAAAAAATATGGTCGTAATTTTCAACACTCATGACGGCGGCATATGCTAATTTTTCCAATGGTGGGTATCGGAGCTCGGCTTCCTTAAGCACTTGGCTTACATAGTAAATGGGCAAGTGTATAGTCCCTTCGTCAGACGAAAGCACAAAGATCGATCGCATGCTCCGGATGCAGCAAAGATACTGATAGAGTTGTTCGCGCAGGGACAAAGCTTAGATAAAGTCTCGAGTATCCGCAAAGGTATCGCTTCAATGATTCAATGCATTTTTGGCAATGCTCGGTCCATCGAATTTCCTTTCTTCAATGTATCGAAGAAAGGTTTGCATTTGTCTCCGGTTAAATGATATAAATCGGCTTACGGAAGCTAAATGTTCGTTAACTTTTGGACCTCTTTTCACATTTAAAGGCTTGCATATCGAAAGCATGGCTTGAATCTTTGTTGGGTTCGCTTGATCCTCGCCGACCCGACCATATGTCCGAGGAATTTTCCTGAGTGAACCCCAAAGCTACATTTTTTCTGATTTAACTTCATATTGTACTTCCTGAGTATATCGAACGTTTGTGCGAGGTGGGTGATGTGGTCTTCCTTATGTTCACTCTTAACCACAATATCATCAATATATACCTCAATTGTTCGGCCCGATGTGTTCGTTTAACATTTTGTTCACCGAACGTTGATATGTTGCTTTCGGCATTCTTTAATCCGAACGGCATGCGTTGCCAACAAAGACATGTTCTTTTCATGCGAATCGCCGTATTCTTTTGATCGTCCGGGTGCATAGGTATTTGGTGATAACCAGCAAATGCATCCATAAAAGTCATGAGTTCATGGCCTGCTGTATTATCGACCAAATAATCGATATGCGGCATCGGGAAGTTATCTTTCGGACATGCCTTGTTTAAATCCGTGAAATCAATACACAACCTCCAAGATCCATTAGACTTGGAAGAAGAGCCTGTGGGTTCGCAAGCCATCTTGGGCATTTTACCTCTCGAATTAGTTTGTTGTCGAAAGCAACTTTTTGATTTCACTATTCATTGCGCGTATTTTTCCGGACTAAACTTTTCTGTGCTTTTGAATAACTGGAGTTTGTATTGGATCAAGGTTGAGGGAGTGGCATGCATGTTTTGGATCAATGCCAACCATGTCTTCGTGCGACCATGCGAACACATCCAAGTTTGCTTGAAGATAAGCAATAATTTCTGTTCGAATTGGTTCAGGTAATTCTGAACCAATGAACACTTCTAACTCGGGTCTGTTCGGGTCGATTTTGATGGACTCCAGTTGTTCGACAGGTGTTGCTCGCTTTTTTTTTTTGCTTCCACCGAGGATCTTGGATGGACCCCCTGTGCTCGTCATCAACCTCCATGGGTTCAAAGCCTATCGCGAGGCTCTAGGTCCGCTTTTGCTCGCTCGACCGATCAATATTCATTCGATCTAGGAGATCTAGGGCATGAGATGCTACCCTAGATTTTTGTGTTCGCAAGATTTCTCGTGTTCGCGCGAGGCGAGTCTAAATCGTCACTTATGTTCGCTCGGAAGATATTGAGGCGAGGCATTTGCTCATTGCTTTGACTCACCAATCTCCCATGTTTGCTGTGATCATGTTGATGATACTTTGTTTTTTCTCGTGTACATGATAGCAAACAATCTCAAGCTTTTCTTTCGATCTCCTTTTACGCCCTATTCCATCTTGGTTGGAAATTTAACACAATAGTAATACGAGAACATGCCGCTTTAAATTCTCGAATAAATCGGGCGACCTAGGAACCCGTTATAAGTAGATTTTGAGCATCGACGATTACAAAATCTAGCATTCTAGTTAAATTGATGTCCTGGATTCGAGTTGATTCTAACTCGACTTTAACCTAATCATACCATAGGGTTTGGATACAGATTCCCCAAACCCATTATGGTATGATTACACCTGCTCAATATAACCGCCAAGTCTCCAACTTGTTTTTCCATCTGGCGAAAGGTATTAACGAACAAAATGTTCGATAAGCTCCGTGTCAACCGGGAGATTCGGTGCACCTTCAACCCGGCGAGTCGAAAGCACCGATGGTTAAGGAGTCATTGTGGGGAGTTATGATTCCGCCGAGATCATCTTCTCAAAACATAATCCAGGTGGGAGGGTGGCGTCTTTGGTGTGCTCGCTACCTTCACTTGATGGATGCTTTGCACGCACGCATCTCCATCTTTTTTTTCGCCTGTTTGATAATGTTGGTGCTCGTAACATCCACCCAATCGACCATATTCAGGACGTATCATGTGAATCTCTTGACTTTCTCGACCTCTTCCCACAAAGAGAGGCCCTCTTTTTGGGTATTTCAAATTTTTTCGTGATTCTTCTTCGATCACCATCCGATGTTTGTTCGGGCTTTCGTTTACCCCTTCGATCTTCTATTTTTTCGGTTAAAGTCTCTACTCACCGCTTTTTTAAGAATTGGGTAAGACGATTATCTTCAGATATAGCTTCTAAAGTTGGCGGAGTAAATCGCGACACTCTTGATGTTGTGCCCGATGTACTCGTGGTAGTTACAATATTTGGAAGTATTGAGCCGATGTTTATCCATTATGATTCTTCTTGCCTTTCCAACATGTCCCGATCTACGATTTGGTTAAAGATTGTCTCCGCTGAAACGCCCAAAAGACTTCGTAGGGCATTTGCTTCTGCTCTTTCTTCGAATGGTTTGAAAGAGCCTGGGGTTTGTACCCCCCTTCATTCATCACTTTCTTCCCGAAAACTTTTCTAGTTGTAGGTTCCCGACCAATCGTGATTGGGCGAGCAAATCTTGCATGGCTATGATTTTGGCCGCTTCGCTTCGGAACTTCGAATATGTGTTCGCCGCCTTGATGCATGGCCTTCCACATGTCAGTATTTAGAGTCAAGCCCCCGACCACCGCGAGGATCTTGGCATCCTCTTCAACTGGGGCCCCATCATACAAATATTTATCAAATCTTTCGATGTATGCCCGATCAGACTCACCTTTTAGTTGGGAAAAATGCGCCAATCTTTTGTTTTCATACCGACGAGCACACATGGATGAAAAGTGGGGACGTAAATCGTTGTCCCAATTGAGCGAAAAGATGTGATAGACGCGGCGGGCAAGGTAGAAAACCATCTATGTGCCCGATCACCCAAAGTCATGGGGAATGATCGGCACTGTGTTGCGTCTGTGGCCCCCATCGGGATCATAAAATTTGAATACTTCTTTGAGATGGACACGAGGGTCGACTCGGCGATCCGAATATGGAATTGGCGGTCGGGACTTCGCCACTTTCTCTTATATTTCAAAAGCCATGATAGCCGTGACAATGGCGAGCATCAGTATTGTGCTCGCCGAGGGTGGCTTTTTGGTTGCGCCGGTCGGCCCTGTAATCCTCGATGGCTTTTTCGCATTTCCGCGAAATTTTGTGGGCCAACCGACAGACTTGGATCGGGGTTATTTTTCCATCATGAGGACCCGAAGGTCATGATGCGTGATGGGGGCGTCCCCCTTTCAAGTCCGTGGTTTTGACTACCCAATCGATGATGGATAGACAATTTTGTTCCTGCCGATTTTTGTTCGGCATGCGGATGATCATGAAGATCTGAAGGTGCGGACATTTTTATTGGCTGTTCGCTTTCCCGGATCCTGTCGCCTATTATTGCCGATTCGGTCTTTGGCGGAGAGCCTCAAAACGTCCAAACGCCGATGGTCTAGATCCTGAGGTCGTTCGTCATCGACGCGTGTCATCGGCTTTTTTTTACTTGCCATAATTCATAATTTTTTTTTTAACTTGCTCACTATCGGTGTGCACGTGGCGTCGCTCTTCACGATCTTGAGTTTCTAATTTGGCCAATTCTTTTCTCGGCCCTCTTTTCTGCGCTTCGCGAAGAAAGTGATGGCCCAGGTTTGTGGTCATTTGGATCATTCACAATATCCTCGAGATTGGTAATCTCCACTCCGATCTTTATGAGGTCAAGCCCGAGCCTCTTTCCGATCGTGTGGTCGGCTTTGTTCCAACCTCTCCGTTTGATGTGTTCTAGATTGAGGCATTTTATTTATTTTTTTTACGCCTTGGCTCTCTAAGGGTTCGTATATGGATTGGTTTTGGTAAAAGTACCCTCCTTCTAGCGCCGGTTGTTAGCCAGTCGTCGTTTTATCTGAGAGTATTATGTGGCTAATTTGATAACAACTCGCAAACAAAACATGCACGCGGTACGATAAGTCAGAAATAAGATGAATTTGTTGACCCGATTAAATTTAAAATGACTACTCTAGGGCATACCAAGCCGGGATGTGGTATTGCGAGCTTTACACGCATAATATTTGATACACCTTATGAAGATGAATCATTACAGATGAAGATAATTTGGAGAATTCGCCTCCGTGCGAGGGTGTTTCGTGGGGAAAAATGTGAACATTCGAATTTTTTTGTTCCTCACCTCTCAAGCGTGGGTATGACTTTTTGGGAGATTTTTTTTTTTCAACTCGCTCTTGTTCCTTTTTTCTTCCTTTTATAAACTCAAACAAGCATGAACTCGGGTTGGCAAGCATGATGAGCCGAGACTTGGGTCATGCAAGAACTCACGTAATGTTTGCCATCGCTTTCAACTTCGCCTTCCCGGTTGATCTTGGAACTTACTTGTCTCAGAAAAACTCTTTTGGTCGTCCAAATTAATCTTTTACTCGGTTGGATGCTTTGTTAAACCCTTTAACCATGTCGGTTTATCTTTGGAATATTGTCCTCCTCGAAAGCACAATCGAGCCCTCGGGATGTTGGTCTTCGGATATCCGAGTGTTTCGAGCACTCGACCGCCAGGATACCTGAGGTCTGCGGACATACTGACCCTCAGGATATCTGAGGTGCGAACATACTGACCCTTAGGATATTTGAGGTCTTCGAACATACTGACCCTCAGGATATCTGAGGTGCGAACATACTGACCCTCAGGATATCTGAGGTCTTCGAACATACTGACCCTCAGGATATCTGAGGTCTTCGAACATACTGACCCTCAGGATATCTGAGGTCTTTCAGGATTTCTGAGTATTTTGGCCGCCCGAGTCCTCAGATTTGCTTATGGCCTTTTTGACTTAGCTCATCTGATTCCTTCTTTCCTGACTTGAGTGGCGAATACTTGTCCATTGGGCATGAATATTTAAATATTACACGTGTCGCTCTTACATGTTCGATTAAGCCTGAGTTACTATATCGAACACAACAGTCCAAAAATGAAATATATAATTATGATTTAAAAAGGTAAATTGAATGTAAGAAACAAGATAATTATTTGCATATCCCGTCGTCAGCAGCAAGCCAGAATTAACAATTCTTGGTCACTCGACTCACTCCTAGAAAAGGATTTTTTTTTTCAAAATTATATATCATTGATTCATTATATACATGTATATTATATCCATAAATGTGTACATAAATAGCAACTTGCATTATTGATATTCTAGCCACATTGGACAGATTATTTTCGCATACATATGACAACATATGATAATATATTTTTCTTTCTTTCAATAAGTTTAAGTTCTTCAATATATTAATCATCACATAAATTATCAATTAGAGATAAACATATTTAAAAAAAATTGGTAGGTCAGGGTAGAAATTGTGTCACTGGGAATAATTACGCCTGAGTGAAAAGTGCAAGTCGATAATCTGAATTTCTGATATTAAATAGTCGCCCCCATTTACTCAATTATATTGAACGTATATACTCTCATCAAATTTTTCTTTTTCTTAAATCTTCATTTCTTCCTTATTCAGTATTTATTAAATACAGATATTAACTTTTTTTAAAAATAAATAGAGAGAGTGAAATATGGATCAAATAAATTTTGGCCCAAAGGTCTTTTCTTGCATCATTAAAAAATTAAGATTATTTCTTACTTTGTCCCATTAAAAAAATAGATGGGGCCCACAGAGCTAACCTTTTTCTGTTGGTTTATTTCAACTCTTAACTTCATGTGCTTAGGCCTTTTCAATTAACATTTTCAAATAATTTATCATTTTATTAAACGACATACGGAGAATAACGTTATGAATAAATATATATTGATTAATGAATACAGGACCCGCTTTCATTTTCATATATGGCCTTAATTATTCAGAACTTCACAAATTCTTCTAGGATCACTGATTTAATTATAAATTGATTCTCTTCCCCTAAAAAAAAATCTCCCCCCCCTCTCTCTTGTCTCTCTCCACATATATATATATATAGCACATAAGATTTAAGAGAAAACAAGAAAGAAAATATGATGATAACTAGGAGAAATACGTATAAGCTTCGTGAAGATTATGTAGCATTAATATTATTATTATTATTTCTTATTTTGGATGTAGCTTATGGTGCTGCTAATTTCAATATATCCACTACTTCTTTCTCGAAAGGGTTCACCCCTCTTTTTGGTGAAGTTAATATCTTCCCTTCTCATGATGATCGCTCCCTTCAACTTCATCTCAATCAATACACAGGTAATACATTAATATTTCCTTAATTAATCCATGATCATGCTTATTTTTCATTATTATTTAATCAACCCTTTAATTTTCTTGATACAGGCTCAGGGTTCAAATCCTCAGACCTCTACAACCATGGCTTCTTCAGTGCTAAAATCAAGCTACCATCAGACTACACAGCAGGAATCGTCGTCGCCTTTTACGTACGTTATGCTTAGTGTGTTGTACCACATAAATTTGTAAAATTCAGTGTTTCATTTCATAATTAAATAATAAAAAATGCATATAACTAACTAATTCTATTTTATTTTATTTTCCATGATATACAGACAACAAATGAGGATATATTTCGAAATTCACACGATGAGTTGGATTTCGAGTTTTTGGGGAACATAAAAGGGAAGGCGTGGAGGTTTCAGACAAACATGTATGGAAATGGGAGCACAAATATTGGAAGAGAAGAGAGGTATTACCTCTGGTTTGACCCTTCAAAGGAATTTCATCGCTACACCATACTTTGGACCACTAACAATATTATGTAAGTACTACTTTTTTTATTTATTTATCAAATATTAATTCCCAGCTTTTCTTTTTTCGCAACTTAATTTTTTCCAACCCTTTAAATTTCTCTTGCGTGCTAATTAGTAACAATTATTGATAATTCTTTATATAATAATTAGTTAATTTGTAATGAAAATATATTTTTAGATTATACAAAACTTTAATATATACTCTTGTCAGTTAATTTGGGAATATATCTAATCAAGTTACTTAATATTTATATGAATAATTCAAGAATAATTTGACAAAGTTAGTACATAAACTAAAATAAACTAGGTTATATCATTCTACAATTTTTTAATACTCATAAAATAGATATGTGGGATCAATTTAGCAAAAGTTTATTACTTTTGTTGCAGAGTTTATTTCAATAAAAGAATCAATTTTTTTAATGATTTCGGTCAATTTCATTAAACCAAATCCGTTATAAAAATAAATACTACTTTCAATAAAATTTTAAAAGTTTTGTTACTACGTACTGTGAACATCTTGACCTTTAGTTTTAACTCATTAAAGTTGCTTGCTGAGTGTAATACTAGTAATAATTAACATTAATAATAATGTTGATGATGATAATGTGGTTTTGTGGCCGTAGTTTTCAACCGTCACATGCGCCAATAATAATAATGGAAATATAAGAAATAGTCACATGCATGGGGACAATTTGAATCATGAAAAAGTCTTTTGAGTAATGAAAATAATTTAGGTCAAATTGCGTGAGTACTAAGGAAAATGTTGTCTTTTCCTAGTTTAGCTGGTAAAGTCATATGATGGAACCGATTCTATGCCTTGATTGGAGCATGCCAAATTTAAAGTTATATACAAGTAAATTAAATTAATTAAGTTATATATGATCACACTGCATATTCAATTCCATAGACTTAACGATTTCGATACATTCCCTTTATATATTCTTTCGGTCTTAATGGATACTCCAATAAGGTGGGTCCGTCTTCCAACCAATGCTTGTTCATCGCGAACTTAATTCCATCATACACAATTTGTTAAAAAAACAATTTATTTTTTCGCTAAAATAATCAAATCTACCTCATATTTATTATTTTTTAATTCATTATCAATTCTAATTTTACCTTCTTTCCAAATTTAACATATATTTTTTTTATTTAGAGTAGGCCTCACGTATGCGTTCTGCGACACCGCACATTCATAATCGTTTTAAAAACCATACATATGTTATCTTAAAGATCTGAATTTATTTACATTTAATTGTGCAATTATAGTTTCATATTAATAGTTAAACGGTTTAATCTTAACAAGTTGCATGATTCTAAAATGTCATATGAGTACACGATACACCTGAATGCATACAACACTAGTCTTTTACTTAATATTAAACATCTCTTGGGTCACAATTTACTTCTATTGTGATAGTCGAGACATGACACTTATATCTTATTGACGTGTAAATATTATAATAAAAAATATCACCACAAAAGATTAGAAAATGCGGAACTTAAAATATTACTCTATAAGTTTAGTCCCTCGTTTTCCAATTTTACGTGTGGTGATATTTTTAAATTTTATATTTTATATTTACACGTCAATAAAACAAATAGAGTACGACAACCACATAAAAATATGTGTTATATTTGATTATTCGACCTTTATTCAATGTGTTGTGGAAATTGATATTCTTATTTCTTATATTCTCCAAATTCGATGAACAGATTTTACATTGACGATGTACCAATAAGAGAGATTGTAAAAAATGAGGCAATGGGAGCGGATTTCCCATCAAAACCAATGGGACTATACGCCACCATTTGGGACGCCTCAGATTGGGCCACGTCAGGCGGCAAATACAAAGCAAATTACAAATACGCCCCTTTCGTGGCGGAGTTCACCGACCTCGCCCTCAACGGTTGTGTCTCCGACCCGCTCGAAGGGGTGGTAGCCACCAGCTGCGCCGACGGAGACGACCAACTGGCTAGTACTGATTTTGCTAACATAACCCCTAACCAAAAGATAGCCATGAAAAACTTTAGGGAGAAGTACATGCAGTACTCGTATTGTTATGATACTTTAAGATATCCCACGCCGCCACCGGAATGCGTCGTTGATGCGGCGGAGAAGCGGTTGTTTAAGGAGACGGGGCGGCTGAAGTTCGGTGAGAGACACCGTCGCCGGAGGTTCAAGCAAAGACGTCAATAAGGTGGGCCCGCCTTCCAACCAATGCTTGTTCATCGCGAACTTAATTCCATCATACACAATTTGTTAAAAAAAACAATTTATTTTTCGCTAAAATAATCAAATCTACCTCATATTTATTATTTTTAATTCATTATCAATTCTAATTTTACCTTCTTTCCAAATTTAACATATATTTTTATTTAGAGTGAGTCTATTGTGCATTCAGGTACATCGCACATTCATAATGCATTTTAAAACCATACAATATGTTATACTTAAAAATGCAATTTATTTACATTGAATTGTGCAATTATAGTTTCATATTAATAGTTAAACGGTTTAATCTTAACAAGTTGCATGATTCTAAAATGTCATATAGAAAGACGTCTGGCACCGAATCATCTGAACACTAGTCTTTTACTTAATATTAAACATCTCTTGGGTCACAATTTCTGTCTATTGTGATAGTCGGAGTCACTTATATCTTATTGACGCCAAATATTATAATAAAAATATCACCACAAAAGATTAGAAAATGCGAACTTAAAATATTACTCTATAAGTTTAGTCCTCGTTTTTTCCAATTTTACGTGTGGTGATATTTTTAAATTTTATATTTTATATTTACACGTCAATAAAACAAATAGAGTTCGACAACCACATAAAAATATGTGTTATATTTGATTATTCGACCTTTATTCAATGTGTTGTGGAAATTGATATTCTTATTTCTTATATTCTCCAAATTCGATGAACAGATTTTACATTGACGATGTACCAATAAGAGATATTGTAAAAAATGAGGCAATGGGAGCGGATTTCCCATCAAAACCAATGGGACTATACGCCACCATTTGGGACGCCTCAGATTGGGCCACGTCAGGCGGCAAATACAAAGCAAATTA
Organism: Stenogyne calaminthoides; assembly: GCA_037126765.1. Lineage (NCBI taxonomy): Eukaryota > Viridiplantae > Streptophyta > Magnoliopsida > Lamiales > Lamiaceae > Stenogyne > Stenogyne calaminthoides. The sequence continues at coordinate 919,040 of JBBCBC010000008.1, read as the reverse complement.
CAAATACGCCCCTTTCGTGGCGGAGTTCACCGACCTCGCCCTCAACGGTTGTGTCTCCGACCCGCTCGAAGGGGTGGTAGCCACCAGCTGCGCCGACGGAGACGACCAACTGGCTAGTACTGATTTTGCTAACATAACCCCTAACCAAAAGATAGCCATGAAAAACTTTAGGGAGAAGTACATGCAGTACTCGTATTGTTATGATACTTTAAGATATCCCACGCCGCCACCGGAATGCGTCGTTGATGCGGCGGAGAAGCGGTTGTTTAAGGAGACGGGGCGGCTGAAGTTCGGTGAGAGACACCGTCGCCGGAGGTTCAAGCAAAGACGTCAATATGTCGGAACTAGGAATTACGAAAATAGAGAGGATGTTTGATTATATAATATGAAATTATGAACATGTTATAATTTTTTTTTCTTTTTTGAGAGTTTTGTTTTAGGGTGATTTGATTGCTTGATACTTGATAATTATTTTCTATAGATGGATTGGAATAAGTTCATTACTTATGTATCCTCATATGTTAATAATTCTTTTTTTTTAAATTATTTTCGTTGCATTTTAAGAATATATATTATTCTGCGTTTAATGACATGGATGAGAAAAATATAATAGCACCACACCATAACTCACGTTATATTAAAAAAAAAAGTACACAAAAACTTGTATGGTGAAACGGAGTATATACTAACACAAAATAACATCCACAATTCTAAAATGTTAAAGTGTTATGTCAAATTATGTCATATCTCACTATAAGACCGTCTCACGCGCAAATGTCTCTCTTTTCATTACACATAATGAATACTTTCATTATTTAACACATCTTTCTTTTCTTTTCTTTTTTTTGGTTTTTTCAAGGAGATTTTGTATTCATTAATGATTAAATTTCATTTTTAATTGGCCTAACAATATGTCTATTGTTTAATGAATTAATTTTATATATATGACAAAAAAAAAATTAAAATATTATTTCAGAAAAGAATATGAGTATATTGACCTTATACATGGGCGTTCTTTCTTGGTAGCCCATAATCTGTAGGATTTGATGTAGGCCCATGATCAAAATTTATATATTTCAGAAAGGGTCCGGTTATTAACACCCCCATTATTAGGAGATACACCCCCTCCATAATTTTGAAATATAGGTGTTGAAATTGTATCTTAATTTCGAAAGTGGTTTTTCAAAATCACTAACATATTTTGAAAAGAAGATGCCGAATTTCTAAAGTTTTGCAAAGTAAAATTCTGCTCGAAAACTTTCAAAACAAATGTTCCGAAATTAAAATACAATTTTAACACCAGCATTTCGAAATTATGTATTAAATTCAAATTAAATTTTTCGAAAATATTTTATGGGGGGGTGTATCTCCTAATGATGGGGGTGCTAATAACCGGCCCTTTTCGAAAAAAAAAAAGAATATGGAGCATACATTGATGGCAGGTTACTCACACCTACACATTTAAGGGGTGTATTCAATTGAGATTCTATATTGAATTTTTTTAACTTAAAAAAATCTATAGATTTAGACTCCATGCAGAGTTTGACTGACTTTAGAAAATTCATAGACTCCATGCAGAGTTTGACTGACTTTTTTTTTTGATTTACATGGATTTTCATAGACTTGACATGATTGTGGAATACACTTTTTTTTATTGATTTACATGGATTTCCATAGACTCCGACGCTAGAACTATTGATGCAAATGTGTATGGAACACACTTGTATATAAAAAAGTTATCCAAATTGTTTAGAAAAAATATAAAAAATACATTAGTTCCAAAAAAATATACATATTCTACATACATCAAACTATTTTTTTATAACTATGACTATATATATATATAAGACATTCCAAAACTTTTAACTACATCACCATCATCCATATTACATGAATCATAACACAAATCTATAACAATTCTATAACCACACAAATCCTCTTTTCTGTTGCGATTTTTATTAGTGACACACAAAAATTTCAAAGCAAACTTAAAATTCTAAATAAGTTCCCTGTATACTATTCATTCATTTCACTAATGTCTTGTACAATCAATTTGACCCAACCCAGTGTGTTCTACTTTGAATGTCTTCCTCATGATGCTCAATTATAATTTACAACAATAGACATACAGTCGAATCAAGAATCCTATTTTGTAAAACTAAAAACTCCAAGCACTCTGCCAATGAAAATTGAAAAAATAAAAAACCGCATACCTGCGATGGATTGTGAGGGTGGAGGGAGGACGGCGTCGGGCAGCGAGCAGCGGTGCCGCTTCGACGAGCTGTGTGAGGCACCCTGCGTCGTGCAGCGGTGCAAGGCACGTGGGTGAGCACTGCGTCGTTTGGTGGAAGGGATGGCGACGACAGTGAGCGGCGGCGATGGCAGGAGAACAACAAAGTTTTTTTTCTTTTGACCTTTCGTCTTCAGAGTTCTCTGAGATAATACGTAGAAATCTCTAGTTGTTAGAAGATATTTTGGAGAGTGAAATTTATTTATATTTTTGGAAGAAAATCAAAGAAAATCCATAGAGTATTAAAATTCATAAACTGTTGAATACCTAAAGATTTTTTAAGACTTTTTAAAATTCGTATTGAATACCTCAAGATTTTTAAAGACTTTTGAAAATCCGGATTGAATGCCCCCAGACTTTGAAAGTCTAAAAAAATTCTCCAGACTTCACAACCAATACACCCCTTAGTAAATACACTTTTTTGTCATTTTTTTTAAAACAATAGACACATAAAATACCAAAACTGCTCTTTTCATCAGTTTACATGTGAAATATTGATTTTACTGTTCGAAAATATTTTTTGAATTTTTGTAGTAAGTTCGAGAAATTTTTTCGAATTCATATACATAATTTGGAATTTTTTTTCGAAATTTTACATTTGAAAAAAATAATTATTCTGGTTGAAATTTTTTTTTGAGATTTTTCATGTTATTCGAGAAATATTTTTAAATTATTGTACTAACTTCGAAAAGATTTTCCATCGGTTTACATATAAAATATGGATCCTATTGTTTGAAAATATTTTTCAAATTTTTATAGTATGTTCAAGAAAATTTTCCGAATTCATGTACATAAGTTGGAATTATATCTTGAAATTTTACATGTGAAAAAAATGAGAGAGTGTATAAGAAATTATAAATTAGGATATTTTGGGAATATCAAGAAGAATGTATTCATCATACGAGTGGTGTATTAATCTAGATGGTGTTTTTAGTGTATTTACTAAAAAGGCAGGTGTGAGTAACCTGAGCCTTCTTTCTTGGTAGCCCATGCTCTGTTGGATTTGATGTAGGCCCATGATCAAAATAATGGGCGAACCCAAAACAATAGACGATGCATTGAAAGTTATTTTTCGAAAAAGCGATATATCATATATGGAAAGTTATTAAATAGGCAAAAAAAGTAATTGACTCAGTTTCTTGAATTTCCGAAGACAGCGTCCTATACTAACTGACAACTCCCCGCCACAGCACCTCCGCCGTGCCGTAAACCGCTAAATGGCGGAATTCCTTGACCTAGAAACACAGGACGCCGTCCGCATGCCGTGGAACGTCCTCCCCGGCACGAAATCACACGCCGCGAACTGCGCCATCCCGATCGCTGCCGTCTACGTCCCTCTAAAGCCCCTTCCCGATACCACACCGCTTCTCCCGTATGCGCCACTTAGATGCCGTAATTGCCGATCGGTGATCAATCCATTCTCGATCGTTGATTTCTCCTCCCTCAACAAGATATGGATCTGCAGCTTCTGCCTGCAACGCAACCACTTCCCCCAGCATTACCAATCGATTTCTGAACAAAATTTCCCGGCGGAGCTCTTCCCTCAGTATACGACTATTGAATACGAGACTCCTAATCCAAATGAGAAGGCGCAGTCTGCCAGTAACGTTTTCTTATTTGTGGTCGATACTTGTATTATTGAGGAGGAGTTGGGGTTTTTGAAGTCCGCTTTATTGCAGGTTTGCAATTTTCTCTTGAGACTGATTTTAGCTGGCGCTTCGTTCAAATTGAGTTAATTTGATTATATAATGTATACATATTGTTGAAGTTAACTACTACTTGAGTCAAATTTTCTTATTACTTGGGCCGTGTATCTTGTTTTAGGGGTGAATTGTATTTAAATGTTTTAACCCAAGTGCTTCTCGAATAATTTCAACTATAAGGTTATTCAGCTTCTTGGAATCAAGCGAAATAAGCAAAATTCAATAGCTCTGGCAGACGAGACATTATTTATGCATCAGCGTTCTTATCCTTCTATGATATGTTGTAATTTTGGACTGACGTAAATTATATTCAATGGATATTTATCTGGGATGCAGGTTTTGGGAATGGTGCCCGAGAATTGTTTGATTGGGTTGATAACTTTTGGGACATACGTGCTTGTTCATGAGTTGGGCTTTGGACAGATTCCAAAGGTTCATGTGTTCAAGGGGACAAAGGAGGTGACTAAGGATCAGCTGTTGGAGCAGATGGGCTTCTTCACAAAAAGGCCACGTCCAACTACAGGTGTCATTGCAGGAGTGAGAGATGGGCTGTCACAGGAAAGTGTTTCAAGGTTCTTGTTACCTGCGTCCGATTGTGAGTTCGTTCTTAATTCGGTATGGTTCTTAAGTATGATGTTATTTATTTATTTATTTTCTACTGAAAGAGATCCTTGTACTTGTAATCTATGTAATGTGTTTTATGCTCGGTGAAACTTTGATACAACCGTTGAAATTTCTTCTTAAATTAAGGGTCCAATTAAGATCACTCCTTTTAAATGCTTGTTTATACATTTGGTATTACTATATTATCATTTTATTGTGTATATATATGTTTTAGGACTTGGATTGTGTCATGAATTCGATAAACATCTTCTCAGTTGATTAGTTGAATGAAATCATCAAGTTATGACATTTTTTTTTGTTTTTCTCTTCTTATTTACAAGATATTAGAGGAGCTTCAGAAAGATCCTTGGCCAGTTGCATCGGATCAACGGGCTGCTAGATGTACTGGTACAGCATTGAGTTTGGCTGCTCATCTGCTGGGAGCATGTGTTCCTGGTACCGGGGCAAGAATTATGGCGTTTTTAGGAGGACCCTCAACAGAAGGGGCAGGATCTGTAAGTTTTCTGTCCTGTGCTTTACTTTTTTCTTTGTAAATCAGTTATAGGTGTCAAATCATTATTTGATACTTGCTAAAGGGCCATGATTATCAATTGCTCAGAGTCTTATTTCTTGGTTTTAGCTTTGTTATGCAATATCTTATTCCATTGATTTGCAAATAACTTCGCAAACATGTCCTTCTAGCATCAAGCAAATATGACCTCAATTTGTTTGGGTGGTGATCTATGGAATTGAACTTACAACGGAAAGCAGAATGTAGTTTTTTATGTGAGATGGATAAGATTTTGCTGAAGTATCCCCAACTTTATTTGCAGATAGTGTCTAAGAGTCTATCTGAACCTATGCGTTCCCACAAGGACCTGGACAAAGATTCTGCTCCTCACTACCACAAAGCTGTGAAGTTTTATGAAGCACTTTCAAAACAACTAATACATCAGGGACATGTACTAGATGTTTTTGCTAGTGCACTTGATCAGGTATTTATGTAATGTTAAATTAACTACTATTAAACAAGAAAATGCAATATCTATATTCCCTTTAGTTTCTGAACAACATTAAATGATATATTGTTACATTTTTTTTTCTGAGGATGTTTCTTTGGTTAGTAAGAACACTTTTGATACTTGAAGGGCAAGAGACCTCAAAAACCAAATGGCTTGAAGTATTAAAAACACAACCACTGTTTAGCATGCACTTTCGATTAAATAAGGTGCTCGATGGCTTTGTGTCTATGCTCCATAGACCTTAAAGTAGACAAAGCAGGCAGAGAATGAATTACTAAATTGGCCTGTGTTACTGTGTGTGCGGAAGGCAGTACATGTTTCTAGTGTGATGCATCACATACACATAGTTTTGCAGATCATGATTCTTCAAAACACTCATATGCTGCATCGTTATGGAATTGCTAACCCTAATTTTCTTTAGACATCCTGCCACTTCCTTCCTTATTTCCTTCTAATTGGAATGCTCACTGTATAGAACTCGAGGCTGGAATTGGATTTTTCAAAGTCGACTGCCAGTCATGACTAATGCTAGTAGTTACAGTCTTGGCTTGATTGGTTAGACTCTTTTCCTACATTTAGATGCCTGACGAGCGAGTTAATCTGTACTCATGTTTAACTCCCGTATGAACTTGTAGGAGGGTAATGTTTCTTGGATCTTGTGTTGCAAAGTTGTAGAACATCAGAAAATATGTATTAGTCCTTCTAGAAAATTTCAAATAGCTGTTTTATAACGTATTACTTTTACAGAGTAATATTACCTCAGCAAACTTCCTAATTGTTGACCAACTTCTTGATTTGCCTCCTAATATATTGACGAAAAAATCAGTAATTTGTATTTACCAGGTTGGAGTTGCTGAGCTTAAAGTTGCAGTTGAAAGAACTGGAGGGCTAGTTGTTCTTGCTGAAAGTTTTGGCCATTCAGTTTTCAAGGAGTCATTAAGAGCTGTTTTTCAATCTGGTGATCATGAGCTAGGACTGGCATCAAAGTAAGGTTTGAATAGGCTTTTGATTCACTCTTCCTATATTATTTTCCAGAGTATCCTATGAAACTGGCTAACTATTATACACTTTGGTACCTCCCTACCATTAAGAACAGTTTAATATACACGCTACTGTAGATCTTTTAAATGCCAGTCTCTGATGAATCTGAGTAGTATCATTATACATTCAGATAATATTTTTGATCAATTTTTTACCTGAGAATTTTGAGGCCCAACCATATCCTTTACTTTGCGCAGTGGTATATTTGAGATCAATTGCTCAAAGGATATCAAAGTTCAGGGGATAATCGGCCCATGTGCATCACTTGATAAGGTGTGATCCCTCTCCCTTATTAAAGGTCAGTCCAGCTTTCATCTGGTTCATTTAAACAATTTCTGGTTTTATGCAGAAAAGTCCACTGTGCTCTGAAACTGCTATAGGACAAGGGAATACCATTGCTTGGAAGTTGTGTGGCCTAGACAAAACTACTTCCTTGTGTATAATATTTGATGTTGTCAAGAAAGAGAGCCCAGATATTATTGCTCAATCAGCTAACAACCAATTTTATTTCCAGTTTCTTACGTAGTACGCATCTAAAACTGATATCTTCATAAATTTCATTGCGCAACGGATAGCATGGCCTTTTAGTGAGGGGTTTCTAACTTTCTCAGCAACATTCTTCTTCAGTTATCAGCATGGAAGTGGACAAATGAGACTCCGTGCCACTACTCTCTCCCGAAGATGGGTTGCTGGACCTGGAATCAAAGACGTAAGTACTATATTGTTTCTTTTCTACCTTTTTTCTTGTGATTCTCTTAGCTACCTCCTTTGTCGCATATAATCAGGAAAAGTTAGCACAATTCGGGTGCAGGAGTTATTCTCATAGGTAACAAATTCGTAGAGCCAAAAACCTTTAGGACAAGGTTAGGTGGTGTTGAAACCTTAGTGGTTTTAGTTGCATTTGATCATATTTCTGTAGCTGTTTCCATGAGCCATTTTAGTTCTTTTGTTTCAATCCTTTGCACAATCTGAACTGAGCATATTTCCAAGAACGAGTCAGGTTTAAAGCCTTTTTATTTGAAAATTGACATTTTGCTTGAATTGATGATGTAGTATTCTTTTCTACATATTATGATTATGTATATTTTTTTCCTTTTCAACTACGAAATTTCAATCTTTCCATCTGGTCTTGCACCAGTTCACTATTTGATGGCTAATCTGGTGTGTAATAAAACTAGTTACGGTTTCAGTATGATATACAAAACTTTTACTACAATAATAGTAATAATAATTATTCGTTATAATAATAATAATTATTATTATTGATATTAATTTTAAATTATTAATAATGCTCCGTGTTGGATAATGGATAAACTTTGTTTCCTTGTGTTATGTTTTGCAGGAACTAATATCTGGATTTGACCAAGAAGCAGCTGCTGTAGTAATGGCCCGCCAAGTTTCTTTTAAGATGGAAACAGAGGTGATATACTAGATCTTTGCATTGAGATATTGTGCAGGATTTTTCTTCCATAGAATTTACAGAAATCTTTCTCTTATGTTACAATCTAGTGAAGCATAGGATACATTCAAACAAAGTTGGATTCAGTTCTTTTATTAAGCCTGACTATAACCTGGGCCATGCGTTGTATTGACCATGATGAGCCACCAACATAATTTTAGCCTAAAATTATTTAATTTACCAACCTATCGGTATCTAAAAGTTAGAGACAAATTGTGCAGTTATTCTAAATCACCACTTGCAATAACTAATTTTCCTCTTTAAAATTGTATGTAGGTTATTCTAATTAAATAATTAGATTACGGTTCTTGACCTGAGGATTGCGTGCACTTCTCTATGAACTTTGTTGACTGCACAATATGGACATATGCTGCTATGTATTACTGTTTACCTGATGTTTTGTTGATAGATAATATAAATTCTTCCCCTATCTCTCTTTTATGGTTTGAGTAGATATGGAGTTATTAACTATTGCCTTCACATGTATAATAATAAGGCGTTACCTGAGCACACTAAATTCTGAAGCTATTTTGCTGCTACCAATAATCATTCTACCTGTAGTTGCCTTGTATTTCAGGTCTTAAAGAGTATACTATTTAATGGTTCATCTCATAGTTAAATCACGTTTGAAGCCCATTAGTTGATTACTCAGAAAGTTATATGTTAGCATAGCATTGGAGTATCCATAAATCAATTCGAGCATTGCACCTGTAGCTGTATTCTTTATTATTAACAACTGTTTTTGGTAGAAGAGCATATTTTATTTGCTTGTTTTCGAATTTTATTGCAAACATGTTGTAGCATGGGTTTTGTGCTTATTGCTCTCTGATTGCTTTTTCTTTTTTCTAAGTTATGAATGTCTTATAATATTGAAATTGTTGTTTTCTATAGGCTGAATTTGATCCTATAAGGTGGCTGGATAAATCATTAATACATATATGTTCACAATTTGGAGAATACCAGAAGGATAGCCCATCTTCTTTCAGTTTATCCCCTAGATTATCAATATTTCCTCAGTTCATGTTCCACTTACGGCGTTCACAATTCGTCCAGGTATATGATAATCTTTTCTAACAAATGTTACTTCATATCAGACATTGTCCATGAATAATATAAATGAAACATACCCTTCATGTGCAATCCCTCAAAGTTAAAGCATGTGTTCTTTTAAGGGGTAATTTGTTCCAAGGCAAATGACATCCAGTTTTAATGTAGAAATTGTGGCTCAAAATGACTTGTACAGTGTTGGTACTCCACATATCCTGCATTACAACTTTGTAGACTGTTGTTTTCTTGAGGTTAAATCTGGACTTGATCTTACCCTTATGTATGCAGGTCTTCAACAACAGCCCAGATGAGACAGCATACTTTAGAATGATTTTGAATAGAGAAAGTGTTTCTAATTCAGTTGTCATGATTCAACCTTCCTTGATCTCCTACTCTTTCCATTCTGGGCCAGAACCTGCTCTTCTGGATGTGGTTTCCATTGCTGCCGATAAAATTCTTCTCCTTGATTCATATTTCACAATTGTTATATTTCACGGATCAACTATTGCTCAATGGCGAAAAGAAGGATATCATGAATCGCCTGAGCATCAGGTAATTCTGTTGCTTACACACATGTACTGCAGTTTGATTAAAGTGGGAACTAACAGGTTATGCCCAGCCCGTTTAACATCTCTCTATAGACTACAGCCCTATAGATCTGGCTCTAATAGATTCGGCCCAGCCCATTTAACATCTCTCTACATGCATGATAAAAACTGATATGTTCTCAAAAAATCAATTTTCTTTCTGTATCAAGTTCGCTAATATTTTAATCAAGAACAATCTTGTTAGGAATTAAGACAGGATGCTCCTTCTACTGCACGCTATGACCATTTCATATAAGAGCACATGAACCATGTTTAGAAATATGTCATGCATTATCCTTCACTTATCTACTACTAGCACTTCTCCCTTGCGATGCACGATATGAAAATTTATAAATTTAACATGAGATGAATTATGATAGAGATTTTAATTCCTTTTATTTTGTCCACACATTGAATTTCTGGATCTTTATTAATTTTTTTTTTACTACATTTTACCAATTTATGAATATTTTAAGATATTATATATGTGGGTATCTCGTATAATTTTGTATAGGTAATATGCAAGCTAATTTAAAGATTGTGAAAGATGATTAGTTTGATATATAGTACGTTAAAAATAAATTTAAACAAAAAAGTTTATCGAAATTTAAAAATATGAGTAAAAACCAAAATAAAAATATAATAATTGAATTTTGTGACATATTCAGGAGTAATAATCATTTTCTGAATGTTAGAATAATATTATAGTTGGGCCTTTATAGATGGGTCTTTATTAGAAAAGCCTATTCACTTGTATATATATATATATGTACTCTTGACCTAATTCAATACATAGAAAATTCTCCCACATTATGTCTTTTAACTATAGCATAACATGGTATCAAGAGCATGGTTCAGATTTTGAAAATTAGGGCAAGATTTCGAAATTAGGGTTTGAGAAAATTAGGGTTTGGGGCACATATTTGGGTTTTACCATTTTCGCCAGATCCGGGCGACACCACCCACAGGAGGTGCGCGCGTCTCCGGCGACCCTTCGGGTTCGGCGTCGCTGCGGTCATACAGGCTACACGCCACGGGCGAAGTGATTTCGCCATGATTCTTTAACGGCGGCTTTTTGGTTAATTTCCTCCGGCGACTTCGTTGAGCTTCGCCTCCGAGCTCTTTTTTCATATGCATATGTTGGGGTCCAACATCCGAAAGGTGTGTGATTCCATTTTTGGTACATATTCTCTCTCATTTTTTTTGAATTTCGGGGTTGTGTTTCTTCTTGGTGGTTGATTCATTATGAGTGAAGAGCATAAAATTATTTGATGTTATGCCCGTGATGGCTAAAAATCACGGAGCATAAACTTATTCCTTCAATTACTTTGATTGGCGCCAAACTATAGAACTGTATTTGTTGAGTGTTTCTATGGACGGTCATTTGACCGATGATCCACCCATTGATGCCACAAAACTCCCCTTGGCAACGAGAGGATGCTTTCGTTTGTTTTTCTGAACGCAATTGCATCGATGGTGAGGTGATTGGGATGGTTACTCATTGTGGGATTAAAAGTAGGCACTCATGTCGTATCTTGAGTTCTTATATTCGGGGAAAGAGAATATTTCCCGAATGTATGATGTGTGTCGCATTTTACGCACTGCATAAAGGAGATAGGTCGATAACATTACTTCACTGTTCAAGAAAACTTATGAAGAGCTTAATGTGTTGCTTCCGTTTATCCCCTCGATGTCACCGTTCGGATGCTCAACGAGAGAAGATGGTCAGTGATGAGTTTCTTAAATTGTCTTCCATCCGAGTTTGAGACGGCTAAGTCACAAATTCTCTCTCGATTCAAGCAGATTTCATCGTTGGAAGAGGCTTATAGCGTAATTCTTCTCGACCGAACGCACAAACTCCACCGTAGCTTCTCCACTCTAATGGTGTCCTTTTCCGGCGTGGTTCCTACTCGAAGTCCCAGGCCCACGACCAAGAATGGGGGAAGAGGGGTAATCAAGGGCATTCATCAACAGATGTGGAGTGTTATTATTGTCATGGACACGGCATACTAAACGAGATTGTCCTAAATTGCGTAATAAGAGGCCTCATCCGCCATCGAATTCGTGTAGCCGATAGTGGTGGCAATTCGTGCCACTCTCTGAGTGAATCCATCACCATCTCCGCTAATGAGTATGCAAAGTTGTTGAAGTTAAAAGAAATGAATCATCAAGCTAGTTCGGTCAACTGCCATTCTTTGAAAGTCGTAAACCTAATGCATGTCTTGTTTCATCTTCCAAGCTGGGTAATTGATTCTGGGCGCCACAAATCACATGACGTAATCCAAATCGTTTCTCTACCTTCATCTCACATAATACTTCTTTTCCCCATTACTTTAGCCGATGGTTCAAAATCCCACGTCATTGGATCGAACTGTTAATCCAACATCTTCCCCTACCCTTGTCATCTCGCTTCTTAGTCTTCCTCAACTCTCGTTTAATTTGGTTTACGTGAGTAAACTTTTCTTGTCGCAATCTTAATTGTAGTGTCTCATTCTTTCCCGATTATTGCTTATTTCGTGATCTTACGACGAAGTGACTTATTGGTAAGGACATGAATCGGGCGCCTCTACATCCTTGATACTCAACAAAATTTAAATCAGCGTATCTTTGGACCGGGCTCCTATGGACGACATCGTCGTCGATTGGGTCACCCTTCACTTCCTTTTGTTGAAGATATTGTGTTCGCAGCTTTTCTAAGTTGTCATCTCTAGATTGTGAGTCTTGTCATTTTGCTAAGCATCGCCGCGTGTTAGTTTGAGTCCTCGAGTCAACAAACGAGCTAGTGCTCGCTTTTTGAGTTAGTACATTCTCGATGTTTGGGGTCCTTGTCTATTACATCGAAACCCGGATTTCGTTATTTTGTAACCTTTGTTGATGATTATTCTCGAATGACATGGTTATATATAATGAAAAATCGTTCTGAATTATTTACCCATTTTTCTACCTTTTGTGCTGAGATTAAGACTCAATTTGGTGTGTCTGTGAAAATCTTGTGAAGTGATAATGCTTAAATATCTTTCCAAAGCATTTCGTTATTATATCTTTGCAAAATGGCATTCTTCATCAAACATCCATGTTGTTGACACCGCCTCAAAATGGTGTGGTGAGAAAAAGAATAGACATCTTCTTGAAATTGCTCGAGCTTTGTTATTTGCCATGCAAGTTCCTAAACCCTTTTGGGTCGATCTTTCTCTACCGCGTCTTTCTCATTAATCGCGTACCCATCTTCTGCCTTCCCGTGGTGAGTCACCTTTTCATGTCTGTTTCCATCTCAAATTCGGTTTCTATTGAGCCCAAGATATTTGGTTGCACTTGTTTTTGTTCGGGATGTTCGGCCTCAAGTCACAAAACTGGATCCGAAATCTTTGAGGTGCATTTTCTTGGGCTATTCTCGGGTTCAAAAAGGATATTGATGTTTTTGTACTAGTCTCAGCAATGTATCTTGTATCTGCCGATGTTGTGTTTTCAACATACACCTTTCTTCATTCCCACCCTCCTCCCACCGGGGGATATGAAGTTTCGATATATACAAAGACCTATCCCAGATTGTTCATCCATCCGATTCCACTAGACCTCCTATTCTACGAGTACATACACTCATCGCCCACGGCCTCCTCGGGTCCTCGCTATTGATTTGGATCCCGACACGGTTACGTGTTGCTCAAGCCAATATCTTCGTCGTCGGATCCTTCTTCGAGTGATGATCTTCCTATTGCTCTTCTTGAAAAGGTAAGCGTTTGCACTTATCCCATTTCCTCTTTTGTTTCATATGATCACTTATCCCCTTCCTCTCGAAAGCATTTGTTTCTTCTCTCGAGACTGTTCCTAACAATGTTCAACAAGCTTTGGCCCACCTCGTCGTAATGCCATGATTGAGGAAATGAATGCATTAGATATTACCGCGACTTGACTTTGGTGGATCTTCCCGTAGGTAAACGACGTATTGGATGCAAATGGGTGTTTACCACAAAGTTAATCTGATGGCTCGTGGGCTCGATTGAAAGCTCGCGCTTGTTGCCAAAGGCTATGCTCAAACTTATGGTGTTGACTATTCCGACACCTTTTCTCCTCGTTAAAACTTACCTCGATAAGGCTCTTGATTGCAATGGCATTACTAATCATTGGCCTTTGCACCCGCTTAGACATCAAGAATGCCTTTCTCCATGGTGACCTCGTTGACACTATTTATATGGAGCAACCACCGGTTTTGTTGCTCTCGGGAGACTCATAAGGTATGTTATCTTCAAAAGTCTTTGTATGGTTTGAAAAAAGAGCCCCGTGCATGGTTTGGTACTTTTACTCGTCTTTGTTGAGAAGTTTGGCATGAAGCAAAGTAAACTCGATGATTCTATTTTTCACACGCGTTACGAGGGTGGTATTATCTTGATGGTTGTGTATGTGGATGATATTGTGATCATTTGGGAGTGATGTTAAAGGGATTGCATCTTTGAAAGCTTTCTTCCTTCCTACGATTTACTACCAAGGATTTGGGGATACTTAAGTATTTTCTTGGTGTTGAAGTGAGCAGGAGCAAGAAGGGAGTTTTTCTGTCTCAAAGAAAGTATGTGCTCGATTTACTTTCTGAAACAGGAAAATTGGGAGCTAAACCATGTAGCTCTCCAATGGTTCCGAATTTGCAGCTTACAAAAGAGGGTGTGTTATTTGATGATCCCGGAAGATATAGAAGGTTGGTTGGAAAGCTGAATTATCTTAGGGTTACACGTCCAGATATTGCTTACCCCGTAAGTGTAGTGAGTCAATATATGTCATCACCAACTATTGATCACTGGAAGGCGGTAGAGCAAATCTTGTGTTATTTGAAAGGAGCCCCTGGACGTGGAATTGTGTATAGTGATCATGGTCACGAGAAGGTTGAATGTTTTTCCGATCTGATTGGGTAGGGTCAAAGGAAGATCGACGGTCTACTTCAGGATACTGTGTCTTCTTTGGTGGAAACTTGATTTCTTGGCAAAGTAAGAAATAGAAAGTAGTCTCACGTTCGAGTGCAGAGTCTGAATATAGAGCTATGGCCAAAGCAGTGTGCGAGATAGTATGGGTATACGAGTTTCTAAATGAAGTGGGTTTGAAGATCTCAATACCAGCCAAATTGTGGTGTGATAATCAAGCTGCGCTTCATATTGCCTCTAATCCGGTCTTTCATGAACGGACCAAACACATTGAGATTGATTGTCACTTTGTTCGTGAGAAGATTCAACGTGGCTTAATTTCGACAGGTTATATGAGGACTGAAGACCAATTAGGAGACATCTTCACTAAGGCTCTTAATGGAGTTAGAGTTGACTATCTTTGTAACAAGCTAGGCATGATTAACATCTATGCTCCAGCTTGAGGGGGAGTGTTAGAATAATATTATAGTTGGGCCTTTATAGATGGGCTTTTATTAGAAAAGCCTATTCACTTGTATATATATATGTACTCTTGACCTAATTCAATACATAGAAAATTCTCCCACATTATGTCTTTTAACTATAGCATAACACTGAACATGAGAGTATAAATCAGTTAAAATCTCAAAGCAAATCTCGAAATGCAAATGTGACTGCTAAACAATTCAAAATTCGTATGTACTCTTGAGATTAAAAGAAAAAGAGTATGTGCACAGTCAATTATCAAATCATGTGACTCTCAACGCGGGTGAAGCCGTGAACATTAATGTTGCCTATCACATATTAATTACCTGTTCACGCGCATGTAAATTCCGGTGCAAACTCAGCGCTCACGAAATAGAAGAAAAATGCGCGGGAAATTGGACTTTCTAATTTTGGCAGAGTATTGTGTTTTTATATATAGATAGATTTCTTTAACACGATTATGTGCGTAACTGTTGAAGTTGGTTATTTACTGGGTTTGGGTTAGCCTTGGCATTTAAGCAGTAATTTTTTGTAACTTAATGGTTATGTTCTTTATAGGCCTTTGCTCAACTGCTACAAGCTCCTCGGAATGACGCAGATGCCATTATGAGAGAAAAATTTCCAGTTCCTCGCCTTGTAATCTGTGATCAACATGGTTCTCAGGTCTTCATATCTCCTCTTAAAATTAGTTTGTTTTGACAACATCAACTTCTTTCTGTGTGCTCATTTTGTTTAAGTGCTTTCCCGTATTGTTATTTGTTGTCTGTAGTCTCACTCACAACTGACGGAAACTATGGCTAGTATTAGTTTTCGTAATCTGACAAACAACTTTTTAATCTCAAACTGGAGTTCATTGAGTTATGCGTACTCTGTCTAGGATATTGTTTGATTCACAGCGGGTTCAATTCAGGTGATTTGAACTTGGTTACTGGGAGGTTTCTGGGATGTTGTCTTCTAAATCAGTAACGGAGTTCAGTCTGTTGTGTCCTCTAACATACTATGCTGGCATTTATGGTTCCCAATGTCTCCTTGGTGTACGATCAACACCAAGAAGTTGCAGTTTACATTTAGTGTGGGTTTCAATAACAATCCGAACTCTGAATAGCATAAAGAAGCTTAGGCTCAATAATTGCATAGAGTAAGTTCTTACAGTAAAGGTCCTGTTTTTCTCTACCTAGTTACATTTACCTACGTATGGTGTTCTAGTTTGTGACATGATCCTTCTGTGAAGTACATCATTGATTTCTCTCTCATTTTCCTTTATACAGCATTAATGTAATAGTAAAAGATTGTTAAATTTAATTGCTTTTAACCATCATTTTGAAATCATTCTGAAGCTTTATTAACTGTAGATCAGGCCTTAATATGAGAGTTAATGCCGCAGGCCCGTTTTCTGCTAGCAAAATTGAATCCTTCGGCAACTTATAATTCAGAGTCTCCAGCGGTTCCAGGAGGCGACATCATCTTCACTGATGATGTCAGCTTTGAGGTCTTCTTGGATCACCTTCAGCGCTTGGCAGTCCAATAGGATCTGCAATACAACATTTTCCGAGGTTAGATCTAATTTGTGAGTGTTTTCTGTGGATAGATTTGAAAATTAGCACACGAACTCTCAGTTTATATATGTTGAAGTGGATTTAGTCTTGATATGGATTAATCCTGTTATGGTAATGTGTGGTGTGATAACAAAGGAAAAATTAGTTAGTTCCAACGTTGATTCTATGACTGCATAATTTCTCGTTCTCAACTGGTGGAGATTCTTATAATGTCACTATGTCAGGTTAAAATTCTTTATACTTGGTATTGATCATGTCTTACCAAGCTACTTCAAACCGACGAAATAGGCTGACTGGCTACCTGAAGTGGGCCCTGAGGGTGTGTAGCTGATTCTGAACCTGTAAGATTAAAGATTTGTTCTAATCCCTGGCCCGATGGAAGAAAAGAATTAGGAAAATCTTGTATCATGGTGTAAAAGTAGTGTTGGTCTATTGTTGTGGTAATAGCCATGTAGAGGAATAAATTGGTGTGAATTCCTATGTATTCAAATCGTTTTAGATTAATAATGGGATCTAACTTAGCAAGCAGGTTTCTATAAAACTTATTCATACCGTCGAGCTGATTTATTGGAAGAGGAAGATAATGGAACTAATACAAGTTGCACTTATTTTCTTTTTTCAATTTTTCATATATTAAATCCTTGGATAATCAATTCATTTGAATGACATTGGATAAATTTTAAGGCTTTATGATGGCTGTACACCTAGTTTTATAAGTGGAGAGAAAGGGGAAAGTTTGTAGATATGCAAAATCAACGGCGAGAGGTTTTGGATGAGAATAGATTGAATATGTTACATGCTTATATGGAAAACCCAACTACACTATAAATTAATTGCAGGATTCGTTTTATTTTTTGTAAATTATACTGAGGTCGAACCAACTGTTCTCAGATTTAACGTCATGTGACAATCACATGTGAAACGACGTTAGTTTTTTTTCTTTTACGAAAACATGACTATTTTTTTTTAGATTAGACACATGATTATTTAAAATTAGTACGTAACCCTAGCGTACAACGCCGGTTGAAAGGAAAAAAAAAAATTATCTTTCGACTGAATGTTTCAAAAGTTATTTTTAGTTCACTAATAATAAAAAAATTTAATTTATGAATGTGCAATTTAAAAAAAAAATTAATTTAGTATCAACTTGATATGAGTTTGGAATGAAATCATGATAATAGATATTATTAAGTGTTCAATCATTATCGAGTTGGTGATTGCATTAATATTCATAAAAAAAAAATTGAGTATAACCTTGATAATTTATTAAGAAATAAATTTCAAAGATTAAAAAGAGTGTACTTTTATAAGTTAAAATTCTTGGAATCTATTTATAAGCAAATTCGTTAATTTTTTATGGTTTAGGTCCAATTTAATTAAGAGTTGTATTTGGAATGATTATTTTTCAAATGATTATTAAAAGGAGAACTACCCTAGGTGATCGAGCCATTCAGAGAAAGGAAAATTACATATATCACTCCAGCTAACCGAGACCCAATTACATAGTCTAAATTTAGGGAGTGCTTGGTATGAGAAAGGGTACGAGGAATCAAAGTCATTCCTTATAAAAACTTGAGGTATGGGGATTCCTTAATAATAAGGAATCAAATTACTATTCATGGAATGAATAAAAGTTGTATATCAAACACCTACTCAACTTTTATTCTCATTCCTTCATCTCCATTACCTCCAACCAAGCACCCCCTTAATCTCCTTGAAAAACTTTTCCACAACGATCTCCTCGCCTCTAAATATCCGAGCGTTTCTCCCTTTTCAAATGACCCACACAACACAAAGCCAATAGACAAGCGCATAAGAGTACCCTTTCTTACCCGAGAGAAAGCCACCGTGGCTCAAGAGGTGCACCAATGGTTGGTTATGAATAACAAAGAGAACTACCAATGATAGTATTTCATCCAGATACTATGTGCAAGTGGGCACTCGAAGAGCACGTGGGAGATATACTTGGGCCCATTGATACAAAAGGCACAAAAGGGAGCACCATCTTCCTTGAGAATATTTCTCCTGAACAAGTTGTCTTTGTTAGGTAAGCGATTCCACAAGATTCTCCAAGCATTAGCCAATACTTTCTTTGGTGCAAGTCTGTTCCATATGCATTGGAATCCGCTGGAAAAATTTGGACAAAGCAAGTCATGTCCACTCTAGAAAATGTCCTTGTAAGCGAGCTTAGTATAATACAAGACTTTGGGATTCGAATTCCACCGCCATGAGTCTTGAACACTGTCTCTAACTGGGTCCCTGTTAATTAAATTACGAAAATTATTAAATAAAGGAATCTCCTGATTGAAAAGACTGTTGGAAATTTGAATAGAAAATGGTGTAATTGTAACTTGGAAAATGTGTAGGGAAATGGGAAGAGGGAAAGGTGAAATTCTATCCCACATTGAAAAATGAAAAGGAAATGAAAGGGTATAAAGCTAACAACCAATGTGGGGATTGTAAATACTTGTCTTGATTATGCTCCAACCTCCACGCCCACGGCTCAAAAGGCCATCCAACGGGGGGTGCAAATCATGGAGAGACTTAAATTGCCTTCCAACACGTGAACTTTTTCGATTGTGCTATAAATTCGAGCGCGATCAACGTACACGAATGTCGCACCGCTTTGGTGGTTGGACATGCCAATTATTTAAATTCTCACTGAGTGTAACATGGCGGTTTCCACTTCCACCGGATCTCAGAATTCATTGCCATGAAAGGTTACAACAAAGAATTCAAGAATCGGATTTGAATTTTAACAATTTCTGATCAGCCATGTTTATGGCTCATCAAAGGCCATCCAACAGTTTCGATTTTCTGAAGCTCTATATAAAGAGTGGTTCAGAATGGAGACAAACACGATTTTGGAGAGATCATACGACACTATTCCAACACTTTGCTACATACATATTTTTACATCATTACATATTTTTTTTATTTGGCCTCCGGTGGTATAAATTCGATTCAACTACGATTGTCCGGTTCACTAGAGCATAATATCAGTGCTAAATATTCTGTTGTACTTGTTGTATCACGAATATTATTATTACATAGCGGACGTTCAAGAGTCACTAGCACATTCCATCCAGACCGAGGGGGAGTTTAGATGTAGGGACGGTTTCGAAGATGATTTTAAGGAAATCGTGTTTCACGAGCCTCAAGTTATTTTTAGTTTGTTGTTTAATTTTTTATTATGAGTCATCTACGGTGTAACATTTTTCCTACAAAGAGGTCTTCTCCACTTCCACTGTCATTCTCAATTCCCCCCATCCCATCTCCCTCTAAATCTAACAGAACCCTAAGAGCTATTATAAATCCTAAAGAGCCTCATTACCCGCCCAAACATTCCCCTAATAATCAGTTTTCCTACCATCTCCTATAGTTTTAACAAGATTGCCCCGAAATCATTCTCCCTCCTCACCAGAAGTAATTTTGATTACGTTTATCCACCAACTCGAAATAATGCCTCTACCACCTTCTCTAAACCTACTCATGTTTTCCAACCCCCCACTCCCCCAAAAAAAAAAGGAAAGTTTTTAATTTCATTCATAATTTTTTTATTTCTCTCGATATATTTTAGGAACTCCGTCTAGTAATTTACCATTTTTGGTTTATGTCATATATTACCTTTTAAATTATAATTTTTATTATGTAATTTAAACACTTTCAACTTTTTTTGTCAGTTTAACTTAAAAAAATAAATTTTCGTGTCTATAACTAAATACTTTTACCATTTATTTAGGGATTAAGTTTTTTATAGTCCAAATGAAAAAATATCTTTTTGCATCGTTTTTGAAATTGATCCCGATTTTAGTTTTGGAGGCTTTTGCATGATATTGGTCCAATGCTTGCTTTGATGACAAGAGCCAAACATTTTCAAGTTTTTTGGAATTGATCCTTTAACTTACTATAGCGGTGTAAAAGTTTCATACTTAGAATTTCTGTTATAAATTTAATTGTATTTTGCCCCTTTAATTAGGAAGCGCCACTAGAACATTTTTTATCCTAATAACTTTGGTCAGATTTAAAAATAATTTGTATATTAAAAGACAAAGCGAATCGAGTCGATTTACCAGGTCTACACTGACAAAAAAATCCAAAAAAAAAAAATACATAGAAATCACTATTTCCCACTAAAAGATACACAGAAAAATCCCGACCCAAGAATTATTAAGATTATAAAAGTATAGGTGTGGCATTTCAAAATTAAAGGAAAATAATAATCATTATATATGTTATTTAGGATTTATAGTCCAAGAATTTTGCATGACGTTTGGTCTTTAACTTACTATACAGATGGTTAAATGACTAATTTTAATTTTTTTTGATAATTTACAGTACCAAAATCAAAATTTTAAAATAATCGAGACCAATTTTAGAATGGAACGAAGTTATTGGACTACAAAAATCTAATTTTTTTTTTTTTATTCTATAAGTTGTAGGACAAAAATCAAAATTTAAAAGTGAAAAAATAATAATTTAAAATTATATGATAAAAATCAAATTTTAAGAATCAATAAGACTAAAATCAAAAGGTTGAAAAATTACCAGACGGAAAAAACATGTTTTTTCCCTGTTTTTTATTCTTGTCAAATACTCGATGAACAATAATAATGTGAAGCTTTTGCTTTGTCATGAATAATTTCTTTCTAATTAAATTCTTTCAAATAAAAACTTAGAAGTATAAGTAAATGGAGTAATATAATTACTTTTTTTTTTCCCTTTCAAAAGAAGTATTTATATGGTTGATATAATCAGTTTCAGATACGCATGAGTAACAATTAACGAGTTTATGACCTCAAGAATAAGCACTTTGTTTTAATCCCGTAATTTCAAGAACTACAACGCCTAAAATATCCCCAGAACATATTGATGGGTTTCAACTCCACAATGCAGACCCGAAATTATTTTGTATATATGCTGCATATTATATCACTCAAAGTGGTTGAAATTCTGCAGTAGAGGTCAGCAATTCGGTTCTTAATTTCTACATATAACTCGGCGAAGAACACGAGGTTTTTAAGGCAGTGGAATTGTTAGAACGTTCGACAAGTGTGTTGTACACCAATTATTACGAAGGATGCTTATGATGTAGCTATGTGATTTCATGATACAAACAAGTATTTATGAGTGTAAAGAGTAATCAATGAGGAACAAAATGAATGTTCTTAATTGAATGGTAATGATAAGGATTCAGGTGAATAAATGCAAGAAAGTAACGTGCGAAAGGATTTGGGCCGAAGGCCTCTTTTGTTGGCTGATAAAGCCGTTGTATTGAATGTAAAATTTGGCGACCCTTTAATGAGTCTTAACTTCTCCCATTTATAGTACATGCAAAATGACCATCTAGTTGGCCTCGCTACAACTCTCGATGGAATTTGACTGAACATTAATTGTAACCAGCTACTTTGGACTCTACAGTATACTCTAAATCTTAGTCTCACATAACTAAACACACCACCTGCGACTCTGCATTGGCGGTTTGCAGGTAGCTCGGAGATTTGTGCCTAGGTTTTCCTTTTTGAGTCCGCGGCGGTAGAACCAGCAATATCCTCAGAGTTTTCTCGGCCATTTCGGGTAAGATTATCTGATGTTGGTTGTTTGCGTGTTAGGTTAGCCAAAATCAGGTCTTGGTAAGTGGAAACCTTTGACTTACGTCTCTCTATCCCATTTACCTTGATCACAAATCCCATCAAATTGGCTAAGTATAATTTGCTTATGGCAAATTTCTTTGGACTCTACGATTATACTCTGGAAATCTTAGTCTGTAACTAAACACACCTGCGACTCTGCGTTGGCGGTTTACTTGAGGTAGCTTCGAATTGTGCACAAGGTTTTATTTTTAGTCGCATGGCCCGGTAGAACCCGACAATATCTCGAGTTTTCTCGGCCATTTAAGATGAATTAACTCGATGTTGGTTGTTTTGCGTGTTAGGTTAGCCAAAATCGGTCTTAATGAGTGGAAACTTTTGACTTACGCCTCTATCCCATTTACCTTGATCACAAATCCCATCAAATTGGCTAAGTATAATTTGCCTCGCCGTATGCCTTAAATGCCTTTCAGGAGTTGCGAAATTTGGAACGGAGACGGTCACAATGAGTTGCGGGACGTGAGTTTAAATCGCCCGCCTTTAGTGGCGATTTTTGTGGGCGTGGTTTACCCATGGCGAGCAAGGCGAAAGCATGGGGCGGCCAGCCGGGCGGCGAGCACCGGCGACCACTTAGGCATTGGCAGCACCGGCCACCACGGTGCATGCTGGCTAGGAAGCAATCGAAAGTTGGAACGCAAGGCAGCGACCGTCTGGCCTTGGCGACCATGGCTTGCGGGCGACATGGCGAGGCTGGCTGACCAAAGCGGCGCGGCGACCATGGCTTGGCGCGGGCTTACCATGGTTTGTGGCGCATGGAAGCACGGGCAACGGAGCCCACTTCATGCACACTACCGGCCAGCGGGCCGGTGAAACTCGCTTGTTAAGCTAGGCGTAATGGCTCGACTAGCGGCGCACTCCGATCGTGCGACTTTGAGGCCCGACTAGCCCGGCGATCGCCTTAGGTGCGGGGCGAACTCGCCCGTCCGCCTGGCGTAATGGTCGACTAATGGGTGACTTCGGCGGGCGACGACTTATGAAGAGAAATGGTCGCCTCATATCTCATGTTTAATTGAGGTTATTAGGATCTCCACTTATAACTTAATGGCATAAGAAGCACAAATAAGTAGCCAGATCATTTGGCACACAACAATTGCCCCTCAGGTTGCTATTCACCTCATGTTATGTTGTGAGGAGTGACCTGATAGATATTCCGAGATTGAGACATGCCTTCGATCGCACTTTGGGCGAGTTATTTTGTCTTCTGGGCGAGTTAAGGGCGAACTTGCGGCCAAGTTTGAGGTGAGCCAGGCGACTCAACTTGGTCCCACTCGCCTAGATTCAAAATCGGCTAGGACTTGACATCTGAGTGACTCCACCTTTTAATTGGAAGTTGAAAAAGCAAAAGTTACCAACTTTCCTTATTTCTTGGTCAATATGATTGATTGAATTTTAACCAAGTCTTAGGACCTTTTACTTGGAAATTGAAAAAGCAAAAAGCTAAAAAGCCAACCACTTTCCTTGCTCCTTGGTCAACTCCTCCTTTATTGATTGGACCGATGGGAGACAATCCAAACCAATATTCATGGGATTTTGAATTTTGAAATTATTTGAAATTGGATGAGAGCCCCTAATTTCTTTTATAAATAGAGGGCTCACTCCATCTTTTTCCCCTCTCCCTCTTCTACAATCGGCCGCCCTCCTCTCACTTCCTTCAATTTTTTTTTTCTTTTTACATCATCTCGGCGGCTGCTTGCTTTGTTAGGGGGCGACGAGCGGTGGCGTGCAGGTATGCCATGTTCTTTCGTTATTTTGTAGTTCTCACTTTCTTTTTTCTTTGAAATCGGCCGCTCCTAAAGAACGGGAGAGTCAGCCTCCGGCGAATTGTATCGCAGTGAATACGGGCACCATGGAAGCCGGAATTCGGTTTCCCCTTCATCCTGTTGTTAGCCGATTTCTCAACTATTGGAATTTATCATTGACTCAGATTACTCCAAATGGGTGGAGCACTTTTTTCGGACTATTGGGGTTGTTTGGCGAGATCCAAACTTGACATTCCGCTTCTCAAAGAGAACTCTTTTATTTCACTCAACTTTCTAAAGGTGATGGTGAAGGTTATTATGCTCTTCGGGCCCGGAATGGTTGGAAAATTATCGAGGAAGTTCCTAATAAGGCTAAGCATTGGAAAGACTCATTTTGGTTTGTTGGTGGGGATTGGAGAAGTCCGACTGATGAATCTGGAGCTATGCCCGTCTTGATGTCCTTTGTGATTATGAAATTAAAGCTGGTAAGTCCTTTAGTTTTAAATTGAACTTATCTCGGACTGACCTAACTTCCTTTCATTTCTTCGGATCATGACCTCTCGAGGATAAGCAAGCGGCGAGGGACTTTCTTTGGCATGCTATTTCAAGTAAGTTGTGTCGACCTTGCTAACCGGATTGTACCTCGTCTGACCCACGATTCTTTTCGAAAAGAGATCAGGCTAGTGCTTCCTCCGAATCAAGTCCGAGATCGGGTTGTCCTTGGTACGAAATCGTTTTCCTTTGCTTTCTTCAGTTTCTATGTTGTTCTTTGTTACTTGACTTTTTCTTGATCCGCGGCTTTTTTTTTTCAGTAGCGAATCTCTTGTTGCTATATCTCATGCTCGATTCGCCCGTTTTGACAAACAATGGTTACGTCTGCTTAGCTTTTCTACTTCGCCCAAGAACAAAGGGGCCATTACCAAACAAAAAGAAAAGCGCTAGCCGAACAATGTTGGGGACCCGCCTTGGCGTTACATTCCTCGGCTGCTTTCGACAAAGGTCAGTCGAAGTCGACCATCTCGTCCGGCCGTGGCCCAGTCGACTAGGGCCCATCCCGAAAGTCAAAAGAAGGGCGTTAAACCGGCACCTCGATCGAGAAGGTCGGGTGCCCTATCGGCCATTGCCAAACAGGCGAATTGGAGACCCTTTCGTGATGGGGTTCGGGCCCTTCCATTCGCCACTTTCCGGATGGGCGGGGATCCGGCTTCGTTTGACCAATATTTTAAAAAGCAAAGCCGGAAGTTGAGCGGGCGACCCCAAAAAGGTTGGACCCGGTCGGACGGATTGGCGGATTGGCGGTGTGGCGTCATAATAAATATTATATATATATATATATATATATATATAAATATCATAATATTTTTAAAAATCAAAATATTGAGTATAATAAGTGAATATAAAAGCATCTAAAGTCACTTCAAACTTATTATTATTATTATTTTTAATTCCAATATAAAAAAATATCAAACTATTTTTTTAATTAATAAAGGCCCATAAACATTTAGCAATAAAATGCCCTAAACACTTCAAGAATAAAAGGCGAAAAAAGTAAAAAAAACTTGATTCTTCGACATGCGTGCAAACTTAGGAAGAGAGAGTAGTGAAGTGATAAAGGCCAAAACACTCCAAACCCTAAATTCACCATTTAACTTGCCAAGTATTACACCACCGCGCCCGCCACTTGCCGGCTTCTGACCCAGCGACCATCTCCCTCGCGCCACCTGGCGCCGACACCCTCTCTCAGTGAATCTTAGGCGGCCTTGACCCCACCGTCGTCTTCCCGCTGACCGAAGGTCGCCCGCGCAAGGCTTTTGCGTACTACTGGTGAGGCGTGAGAGACCGAGAGGTCATGAATAGTGGCACCGATTTGCCTTCCAAACGAAACACGGCGGACCAGCGTCCCCTTTTTTGGTTTTGTTGAAAATCGGTGAAAACGGCGGTTCCGCCGGTTCATCAGTTCGGTTTTCACCGGTTTTTCAAGCGGTTTTCCGGTTTGAGGTGGGCGGTCCAATAGCGGTTCTATACCTCTATTGGGGCCGACTTTGGGAAATTCACCCGGTCCGGCCGGCGGTCGGGGATCGATTTTTAAAACAGAGCTTTGACCCTCTCCCCTATTACGTCGCGGTGGCTTTTGCTTCTTCGCCCCGACGAAGGAGATGATTCATATTTAGGTTGGAAGCGTCTGCATCCGTAGGTAAAGGTAACTCCTCCATCTACTTATTTCATCTTTATAATGGATCTGTGTTTACTTTGATGAATGTGTTTCTCTTAATGTCTTCGGATATGATAAAGACTCATACATCGCTCCGAGGCGTCCTTAGCTATCTTCGTCGAAAGCGAAAGCGATGACCGTTCTTCGTCCGTTAGGAAGGTGGAAATGATATCCGATGTTGGACTCAATCACGTGGCGAGATGCTTCCGGGAGCAAGACCTCGAAAGTAGAATCTTTTGCCCGCGACTTTAGTTCTTATATGGCAAAGGCTCGCGTTTTTTTTCAAGCCAGCGAAAGCGGGCGTTCAAGATAGAAACGTGACCTCATAATCCTCATTCATCCGTTGATAACGAGAAAGAGAATTGACGCCTTTGAAGGCCAGCAGAGCCGGTGGACAAGGAAAAGGGGAAGATGTCTTCTCAACTTAGTCGACTCAAAATAATCTTGCTCAAGCTCAAGGTGCCCTTGCCCAAAAGGAAAATGAACTTGACAGAGAGAAACATCGATATGCAGATATGGTTCACGTGGCTCGGGCGGAGAGTGGTCTAGAAGATGGGGGAGCCGATCTCGAGGTTTCCTGGTTGCAAATTCAAAGTTTGAAGGAGGAAAAGCAAAAGTTTGTACAGGAAGATCGCGAGCACAGAGACCCCGATGACCGATTTGTATGATGATGAAGGGGCCGGCAAGTTGACGAACTTTACTTATGTCCTCGCGCTTGCCGATTCTATCAAGCGCCCATGCACGATTGCGATCTCCGGGCATTCAAAGCGGCCTCATACGTCGGCTCGTAGGACTTTTGGTCGAATCCTCGCAGCTCCGGATTATGCTTTGCCCGTCGCGGACCTCGTTAAATGATTTAGATTATAAACTTCTCTGCTTTGGCGATGGGATTGAAGTTGTGTGCACCCGGTTCGACCCTTGATGTCATCTCATGGCGAGCCGACACTTTCCGCTTATTGATGAGCGGATACTTTGGTGGGAGAGAAGGACATGGGTGAGTCCTCTGCCCGTTTAATTAGGTCGTAGTGGCGAGCGAGAAGAATGTTGGGGAGGTGCCCAAGGTTGTTGAAAATGATGTTGGCGAGATGGTTGATAATCTTGGGTGGAGGAAGCGAGATTGGAATCTTTCACCGGTAGGAAGGTTAGCGGGAAGGTTGGTGAGACAGTTGGCGAGATAGGCGGGAGTGATGCCCCAGCTGAGGTGATTGAGCACGGTGGGCGAGATGATGGTGGGCGAGATGATCCAGTTGTTGAGGATCTCTGGCCGAATGGGGGAGGCGTTGTAGTTCCTTCCTGAGATTTAGATTATTTATGTTTCCTTGTATTTCCATCGTTCAATTTATGTTTGGGCTGCGAACCTTTGACTATTATTATTGCTTGGTGGTAACCCGTTTTTCCAAACATACTTTGCTTGATTCGGATTGGAAAAACTTTGTACTTGATCTTTATTTACATATCCATGTATTTGTCACCTACTTGATTGACACAAATTGGCAATTTTTGTTGTCTTATTGTCATGTAACTTTTTATTGGTTGATCGTCTTATTTGTGTGCGATATTGTTGTCTTATTGTTATGCAACTTCAATGCTTTATCGTTTCGCCATTAGCTAGTCGTCTTAATTATACGCGACTTTGTTGTCTTACTTTTCACAACTTTCATTGGTTAGTCGTCTTATTTGTGTGCGACGTTGTTGTCTTATTGTTATGCAACTTAATTCTTTATCATTTTGCAATTGGCTAGTCGTCTTAATTATACTCGACTTTGTTGTCTTACCTTTTTCGCAACTTTCATGCCTTTTAATGCCTCGAAATCTTGGTATAAACATTTTATGCTTATGAACTATCTTTTTAGGTACTTTTTAGCTTTATTGGCCTCGCAGGAGAGGTCGACCCCTGCCCTTAGTTAAGTGACACAAAATGTTCTAATTGTCTTATTTTTATGCGATTTTTAGGTCATCTTATTTTAGCGTGACCTGATGCCTTAGCTTTTTGCGTTTAGAAAACATAAAAACTGATCTCGTTAGAGGTCAGACGACCTACCCCTAATTTATGACCTCTAAAACCTAAGTGCATCTTCTAAAATAGCTTAAACTTTTGGCAACTCGTAATAAGATGAAAATGACAACTTATATTATATAAGGCAATGTAGTTCGATTACAGGGAAAACTCGACTACATATTTGAAATATAAAACTTCTCTTACTGATAGAATTTCTTGAGGTTGGTGGTATTCGAAAGTCTTGCGTGCTTGAGTTCCATCAATGTCCTCGAGCTCGTAAGCTCCATTTGGTAAGACTTTGGCGATCTTGAATGGTCCTCCCAATCGGCCCAAAAGGGCCTTTGAACTCCCAAAACTTTCTTCGGGGCGAGTCACCTTTTTTTGAGCGAGCCCATACCTTTGAATTGTAGTTCTTTTTCGGACCTTTGCTTGTAGGTGTGGCGTTTGGGATGTTGGAGTCGATTCTTTTTTTCTTCAAATAAATCGAGCTCAAGCCTTAAAGCTCGATCTTTTTCCTCATTGACGACTTGCGACGTTCGATAGGTGGGGAAGTTTGCCTGGCTGGAATCAACTAATTACGATCCGAATCACGAGTCGAATGGGGTTTTGCGGTTGAATTTACGCATGTGGTCTGTATGACCAAAATATTTCCGGCAACTTCTTGTGAAGTTCCTTTCGACCCACAATCCTCGTCTTGAGTGTGTTTGATGATTTTGTTGGCGGCCTCAACTTAGCGTTGGATTGAGATAGTAGGGAGTGGAGAACAACTTGGTGATCCTCCACTTATTGAAGAAAGCATCTATTTCCAATCCATCGAATTGCTTTCCATTGTCGGTTACAATTGCCTGAGGGAGGCCGAATCTACATATGATATTTTTCCAAATTAACCGGGATGATGGCCGATCGATCCGGTGCTTCAGTGCTTCGGCTTGGCCAGCTTTGTGAAATAGTCCACCGCCAACTAGCGAATCTTCGGTGCGGGGCGTGGGCGAAAGGTCCACTAGGGCAATCCCCATTTGGCAAAGGGTCGCGCAGATCGAGGCGAGTTCTTACGGAAGCGAGTTTGATTGTTGGGGCGTAGATTTGGCATCTAAATGCATGCCTTTGCATATTCTAGTGCATCCTTAGCGAGAGTAAGCCAAAAATAGCCTTGACGAATGATCTTATAGGCGCAGAGATCCTCCTCGCATGATTTCCACAAATTCGCCGTGGATGTCGCCCGTGATCTCTTTGCCCGTCTCGGGGTCACACACTTCAACAATGGTAGTCGCGAAGCCCTCGCTTATACAACCCGTTGATGATCACGTATTTAGCGGCCCGCATCTCAGAGTCTGAGCTTCCACTCTGTCTGGCGGCAACTTCGGAATCTTGATGTATTTAACTATTTGAGTCATCCAAGTATCCACTTCCAGTTGAGGTTTATGACTTGGCTCCCGGATGGGCGAGGAGCTTGATGATGGTGATGTCGACATGTCGGCCAATACCTCTGAGGTTACCCGGTAGAGCAGTATCCAGTTAGTGTTTTTTTCCTCGGGATCCGGTGATAAAACTTGCTTGAACTTCTCCATTTAGGGCTTATGTCGCATTTGTGATAAAGCGATCATCTCGCTCGCTCAGGAACTTCATACTACGGCACTTGAAAGAAACCCGATTGTGAATCATAAAAATTCTCTGGCCCATTGACGTCTATAGCGCTAGCCATCTCCAAGCCATTAATCAATGCCTCATACTCTACTTCATTGTTGGTAGCCTGAAAGTCGAAGCATATCGATGTTGTGAATTACGCTTCCCGCTAATCAACACCACTCGTATCCCTTCGCTAAATTGTTCGATGGTAGTCGACATAAGTTCCCAAGGAACCCGGCCGTTTTCATTTGATCCAGAAGGAAAATTCAATTTCTCGATGAAATCTTGCTGAGGCACAACGCATGTCGCCCGTCAAGTGGAGCATAGGTCACCCAAATGACCAATTTCAATTGACCACTTTAGACAACTTGTCGGTAGTGTCGGTCGATGTAGAATCTGGTGTAGTGGCGGGTGAGGTTAGGACTTCGGCGTGGTGATCAAAGAAATAGGCGAAGTTTCCTAACACTTCATTACCAAAGCGTCTGTGAGCTTTTTCCAAGGAGGATACGCCTTCGGCATCGTTCAAAAGTCGACTCACAAAGTATATCGGCAAGTGTGCTTGCCTTTCGCTAACCAATACGGCGCTCAAAAGACATTGCGAAGAAGCGAGTACATATAGAGCTTCTGCCGGGCCGATTTGCGGGATCCCGAGTGTTTGATAAATACTCTTGATGACTTCAAAAGGCGAGTTGGCTTTGAGTCGTCCATTTGAATTTTCCTCTCTTGATTGCCTCAAAAAAAGGGCTTTGCAGATTGTCCCCGTCTTTGAGATAAACTTTGTTAAGTGCATGGCGCGCCCAATCAACCGATGTACCTCTTTGATATTTAGGAACACTTTCATATCTAAAATGACTTTAATCTTTGCGGGTGTGCCCCCAAAGAATTTTCGGACTCGACTCCAAAATTGCATTTTTCTGGATTGAGCCTCGTGTTGCACTTTCGCGGTCTTCGAAAAGTCTATCTTGCGAATGCATCGAGATGGTCCTCTTTCTTCACCATTTCTTGACCACCAAGTCGTCTATATAAACCTCCATGGTCTTCCTAATCGATCCTCAAACATATGATTCTGAGCCTTTGGTAAGTCGTTGCGGCGTTCTTAAGGCCGAAGAAAGGCGATCGTTTCCGGATCAATATAAATTCTTCTCAAGTAAGAAAAAGTATGATTTTGATCATCCTCAATGCATAGCGATCGATGATATCCCTTAAAGCATCCGTAAAGGACATCATCTCGTGTCTGTTGTCTTATCAATCAAATGGTCAATGTGGGGCATGGGAAAGTAGTCTATTGGGCAAACCGTTCAAGTCACGTAAAAATCGATGCAAAGTCTCCACGAGTTGTTAGTTTTTTTTTGACCAAAACCGCGTTCGGTACCCAGCGTGGCTTATCGGCTCTTGAATGAGCTTATTATCGGCGAACTAACCTTGCCCGGCTTTAAGTGGCGTCTTTGCGGTCGAACCCCTGTATAACGCGGCCCGGCTTCGGTGGGATCAACGTTGAGGCGGTGGCGGCGACTTTGGGGTCGATCGACCATATCCTCTTGTGACCATGCAAAAACATCGAGTTAGCTTTTAGAAATTGGATTATCTCGCTGCTCGCATGCGGTCGTATCTTCGTACCGATAATTACTTCCATCTCGGGTTCGCGTTACACTAAGCGGAATTTTTCAAGTTCCTCCGACTGTGTAGCTCGCGCCCCAAGTCCATCTCGGATAATCTATTGGCTCATACCCCAATCTTGGTTCCAAATCTGGCGGCTTCGGCGGGGACCATGGCTTGATCTACTCCTTGCTCGGGTTGAGCTTCCTCTGGTTGATTCGTGTCATTTTCGATGACTTGGTGATTCGCGTTTTCTTATTGGGTTAGTTATCACGTAGTAAAGTCGATCGTTCAACCGATCTTGCGATACTACAAAAGCGCCCGCCCGTTTCGCAAGAAGGACTAGTCGAATTCGGATCGACGATTAGTGCGTAGCATGCATCCCCCGACATGGCTTGATTTTCCTTCCACGGTTCCCACGGCTCACTCGCGGGTGGGGAAACTTGATCTGATAGTAATGTGCGATGTCGCCGGCTCAAAACTTATGCTCGAAGGGTCTCCCCAAGAAACCATTATAGGTTGAGGGGAGGTCAATTACAACAAAGTCGAGTTGCCTCATGGAATTGACCTCTGGATCTCTATCCGAAACTAGCTCCACCGCCGAATCCTTTAATGACGATATCAAATGGCTCAATGTAATCCTTGTAGTCTCCAATTTGGTCAAGCGTCTTTTTGAACAATATGTTGTAGAAGGATCCGTTGTCTACCAGCAGACGATGAACTAGGACTCCCATGATCTTTGTCGAGATCACGATTGGATCACTGTTGGGGTGTTGGACCCCATGCTTGTCCTCGTCCGAGAAGGCGAGTGAATGGGTCTTCTCGACCACGTGACTGACTGGGAGATAGATTTAATGAACATTGTTCATTGCCCGGAGCTCGGCTTTCTATCTTCGACGTGATAAATCGAAAGAGGGGAGTAACCCTCCCAAAGTGCTCTCCATTGGCGAGATCATTTGAACGACCCGTCCTGCGACATTGTTTGGGATATGAAGGCCTTTGTCATTTGGCCCATTTGTCCGGTTATTTACTTGTGCGGGGCTTATGGTTTGTGGTTGGGCGTTCGCTTGCGTTTGGTTTGATAAACTCATTCAACTTTCCATCCCATTATAACTTCCATAGTTGCTTTAGAAGATCCAGGCAATCCACTTAGTATTGTGGCGATACTTTTCGTGGTAATGACAATACTTGTTTGGATTCATTTTGTCATTTTCTTTGACAATCTTTCTCGGCTGGTTGAGGAGCTTTTTGTACTTGATTCGGTTGAATACCTCATTCAGGGTGGTACTCAGGACTTCTAACAGCTTGACCTCGATCTCGCTGTTGAATGGCTTGAAGTTATTTGTGGGCTTGTGTTGGCCCCCGCCTCTTCTGTGCGTGTTTTGGGGCTTCTGCTCTGGCTTTTTCGCCGCTTCATTGTCGTTTGTAACTTGCCCGCCTAGATGCAGGGCCATCATCTCAGCTTTGCTAATGTGGTTGCCCGCTTTCCATCGGAAGTCGGCGTATGAGCTCGGATACTCCTTATACATCAACTTCCATAACTTAGTATTCAATCGCAAGCCTCTAACCGCTCCCATTACTTTGGCTTCATCTCCCATGGGCTCACCCTCCATAATGAGTTTATCGACCCGTTTGCTATAGTCCCGATCTGACTCGGCTGGGCCCTGCTCAATATTTGCAAAAATGTGTTTGCTGGTTGGCCCACTTCGCTCTCCGGCGAGGTTGTGCTGACGGCGTTTGAGTATTTTCATTGCCTCTCGGAGATCCTCCAGAGTTTTGATTTCATTGAGGTTTTTGAGCGAACCTTCGTTGGATGAAGAGGTCTCTCTCTGCTGGCTAGACATTTGCACTCTGGCGGAAACCATGTCGAAAACTGGGTTTTGATAAGAACTCTTGAAGATTTGAAGATTCGAAAGGATAAATCAAAAGGAAATCTGGGAACTTCCTAGTGAAATACCCTCCTTCTAGCGCCAATTGTTGTACACCAATTATTACGAAGGATGTTTATGATGTGGCTATGTGATTTGGTGATACAAACAAGTATTTATGAGTGTGAAGAGTAATCAATGAGGAACAAAATGAATGTTTTTCATTGAATGGTAATGATAAGGATTCAGTTGAATAAATGCAAGAAAGTAACGTGCGAAAGGATTTGGGCCGAAGGCCTCTTTTGTTGGCTGATAAAGCCGTTGTATTGAATGTAAAATTTGGCGACACTTTAATAAGTCTTAACTTCTCCTATTTATAGTACATGCAAAATGACCATCTAGTTGGCCTCGCTACAACTTTCGATGGAATTTGACCGAGCATTAATTGTAACCAGCTACTTTGGACTCTACAGTATACTCTAAATCTTAGTCTCACATAACTAAACACGCCACCTGCGACTCTGCATTGGCGGTTTGCAGGTAGCTCGGAGATTTGCGCCTAGGTTTTCCCTTTTGAGTCCGCGGTGGTAGAACCAGCAATATCCTCAGAGTCTTCTCGGCCATTTCGGGTAAGATTCTCTGATGTTGGTTGTTTGCGTGTTAGGTTAGCCAAAATCAGGTCTTGGTAAGTGAAAACCTTTGACTTACGTCTGTCTATCCCATCTACCTTGATCACAAATCCCATCAAATTGGCTAAGTATAATTTGCCTCTTCATGTACGCAAATGCCTTGTGAGTTCTTGGGCTTGGAGCAGAGGCGATCCTTGAATGAGATGCCTTAAAGGTGGAGCGAAATCGCCCACCTTAGTGGCGACTAGCGGGCGTGGTGCGACCCGGTGGGCGAAACACGGGCATGGGCGAAAGAATCGGCATTAAGCGAAACCGGGCACCACCGAGCATGAAGCGACCACCGCGACCACGGGCATGGGCGGCACCGAAAGTTGGGCAGCCCGGCGTGTCGACCGTCTGTTCGTCGAAGGCGACCATGGCTTCTATGCGACCATGGCGGGCGGGCGACCAAGGCGTGCGGGCGACCATGGCTTGCGGGCGACCATGGTTTGTGGGCGTGGGCGAGTAGCGGGCAACTCGCCCACTTTGTGGCGACTAGCGGGCCAGGCGCGGGTGAACTCGCCTGTTCGCTAGGCGTAATGGTCGACTAGCGGCGACCATCGTGTGGCCTTGGCGACTAGCGGGCGAGTCGCCTAAATGCGGGGCGAACTCGCAATGGGCGACCATCGTGCGACCTTGGTGACTAGCGAGCGATTCGCCTAGGTGCGGGGCGAACTCACCCGTCCGCCTGGTGTAATGGTCGAGTAATGGGTGACTTCGGCGGGCGACGACTTATGAAGAGAAATGGTCGCCTCATATCTCATGTTTAATTGAGGTTATTGGGATCTCCACTTATAACTTAATGGCATAACAAGCACAAATAAGTAGCCAGATCATTTGGCACACAACAAAGTGAATCAGCTTATTTGAAGTGCTTTTGGAATTGGGGTCTTATTGGCCTCAAGGTGAATTGAAAATGGGAGCAGAGTTGGGAGAAAATTAAAGCTGCAGATTTTGTGGCATTATGATGACATGAGCTATATGGTGTTAGTGGCCTGTGGAAACAAACATTTTTGTTGCATGAAGCACTTTGTTCCCTTACATAGAAGAAGTGTTTATGATGGATTGATGGATTTGAGTTGAGACATAGCAGATGAAATCCATCTTCAACCAATGCAATTTGAATTGCATCAGAATATATTGAAAACAGGGGATTAATTTTGAAATCCAAACATGTTTTGTTGTATAAGGAGTTGAAATATGCAACTCTTATCTTAAACAATTTTTGTAGTAATATGGTAGATTTCATCCGTTGTATATAGTCATTTGAAATCCTTCATCCCAATATTCTCTTCCAATCAAATTCTTCAGTTACATTTAATAAGATTTGGAGAATGTTAAAAATCCATAATAGAAAATGTATCAATCTTATTAAAATGAGAGTTGAAATATCTATAACCATCATATGCGCTTGTAATGGCTTGGTTAAAAGATAAAGAAAATCAGCACACTTTGAGTTGGAATCCCAAACCTGAGGCATCAGCATAGCAAGTCATATCTGTTCACTATTAAAGTCAATACTTCCATTTCATTTTTACCCACTGTTATTCACTTTCACATACATTACTTGCTAGTTTCCATAGACATATTTGCATTAAGTGCGAAAGCAAAATCTTTCAGAAGTACAAGGTGCCTATATGGAAGGACCAATTTACATTATATATCAACATTTACAGAAAACATGAGAGGGTGAATTTAACCATTCATCTCCACAAAATCAAACAGCCAGACGTGTGGTATTTGCCCCACTAATTTAAGCACAAAATATCTCAAATTAGAAGTTAGAAAATCACCAATCTTACACATTTGATGTGGCATATAAAGCAACAATCTCCAATCTCACCCCTCCCAAATCTCTAAACAAACTTACCATCACTATTCATCATGATTTTCAAGTCAATTAGGATTTCAAAGTATGGAGTTAACCCACACACTATAGTCTCAAGACAAAGATACCCTAACGGCCTTGATCAAGCATGGTGCCAAGATGATTACCATGAACTTGCTAAGGAAATGAGTCGAACCAACTTTGTTTTAAACTTTGCCTCTACCGCCTTCCCATCTCAACTTGAAATTAATTTCCTGAGGGAATGGTTGTCTTTTTGCAACACTCGGTTCAAAAAGTTCCACATTTACTTCCTCCAGCTCATGGTTCATCATCAAGCAATTTTCCCTTATTCTTTGTACATTTCTCTCACGAAGATTCTCCAGGAACTCTTTGTTCACTTTCACTCTTGATCTATCCTCTCTGAGCAAGTGTAGAGATATGACCTTAGGGCGACAACTCCTAAATCAATATTCTAAAACCGCAAACCAAGTAGAGGGTGGTGCATATATCGCCATATTCTCCACTGCAGTTTCAGGTAAACCTCGAAAATCCATGCTCTTCTCCACAATAGACCAAAAACCGACGTCAATAGATATTTTTGACAATGCAGTATTACAATAATGCTTATGAATACATATATCAGACTCCCATTCCCTTGAAGCCGTTTTAAAGAACAGCGAAGGCCAGATTTTACCAGTGAATCTGAACTTGCGGATAGTAGGAACATTGAATTTGGCCCTCAATAGTCCGTAATTTCGAAAGAAGGTTATGCACTCAAGTGAACGACTAAAAATTTGTATTCCTCTGTAATTGCCACCGCAATAATGAAGGCTCAAATCCTTCAAGCAAGGAAAATTAGACGACAGGTTACTGAAAAACAAGGAATCAACATCCACTTGATCCAAAAACAAAGATTTCAGCTTATGCAGATTGCTGGATCCCAATCCATAAATTTTAACATTAACAGGATCTTGGACTGTGACTGTGTCTAATGTTAACTTTTCAATCAAGGGGCAGCTCGAAATTAGATCGCAAATTAGTATATCATCATCTAGAAATACACTTTCCAAACTGAGGGATTCAAGTTTACGGCAGATTACCTTTCTATCTGCCCTAACATCAATTTTGCACCCTCTTACGCATAGTCTGCGGAGGGTTTCGGATTCAAACACCTCACTTGGTAAAGAGAATGTTTCATTCATGCAGCAGATTTCAAAACTGAAATCTAGCGCACCCATTTTCATTGCTTTAACAATAAATTCTTTAACAAGGCAGTAATCATAAGGTAGCAAATCTTGAATACATAACCTGAAACTCTCAATCTTCAGGTTCAACGCTTCGTACCTTTGTATAGTCTTCTTCGCGAATTCCCAAAACCTTTCTGTTCGTTGAATTGGAACCCCCCTTTCAAAGTAAATTTGATAAAATTCTAGATTGGGGCGTGTGGACCAGGCGGTGTACCATGACTTAGATAGAATCGATGTTTGAGCAGCTTCTTTACCACTCATAAACGATTGAATGTGTTGAATCAACACTTCAGGTAGCGGGAACGCGCCGGCTTCAATTTTCCTGCGATTCTTCATCGAAACCCTAGAATTTGAAGTTGGGGATTATGGAATGCGCGTAGCGCCTTCAAATGGGATCTAAAATTGATTGACCCGACAATCAGTGTGGGCTTGGCCGGATCGGCCCGTAATGAGGTACGCTGAAAAGGGTCCGGTTATCCAACAAAAAAAAAAAAAAAAAAAAAAGGGAGGCAAGCCGTCGACGCCCTTTCGGTTAGGCGGGGCGACTTTGGAAGACGGCGACCGTGCGAACCACGCCATCTCTGAGAGGTGTTTCAATTTAGATGGTCACTTCATCGGTGGTCGGTGGGACAATAATGTGGATGGCTTGGCGGCAATGCCTTGTATGGTTGTGGATTTTAATTTGGTTGTGAAATGGTGGGTGGGTCCCACCGTCCCACCGGAATTTAATAAAAGCTGGAGAATCGAGGAGAGAAAAATGAGTTTAGAGAAGATTAGGTTTTATAACCTAATTTTTTTTTGTTTCCTTTCAATTTAAATTAATATCAATTTGTTGTAGATTAGGTTTTTTTAATCCGGATCCTTTTTTGTTTCCTTTCACCTTTTAACCATTTATCAATTTTCTTGGGCTTTTTTTCATTTTTCATTTATAAAATACAATTAATATGTATTTTTTCTTAAAAAAATTTAAATTAATTCAAATTTTAAAATGTTATTTTAGAAGGTTTCTAAAAAATTAAATTTAATGAATTCAAGTGTAATTATAATATCATCTCCCCAAAAAATAAAAATAAAAATTATAATATAATCTCAACACTATTTTAGTATTGATCTCTAAATTTTAAATATCAAGTAATTAAATATCGAAAAATAAAAATAAAAATGAATACTTGTGACTTTTTGTATTGTTGATGACATTTCTATTATGTTTGGAAATTGAAATTTGAAAGTTGGAACTATTTATGTTAATGGACATTTCTATTATGTTTAGAAATTTAAGTTTGAACTTTGAAGTTTGAAGTGACTTTTTAGATCTTTTTTATATTCACTTATCATACTCTATATTTTGATTTTTTTTTTAAAAATTATGCATATTATATATATATAATATTTATTATGACGTCATCTTATCAATCAAACTAATCCGGTCCGACCCGGTCCGTAGGTCCGACCGGTCCGAAATCGTCAAACTCCGATTCCGGTTTTAAAACATAGCAATAATCGATTGGGCTTGGCCGGATCGACCCGTAATGAGAATATCTGTTGAAAAGTCCCATTATCCACACCCCAAACGAGTTTTTGCACTTTTGATCCCATGAACCACGCCATGTTTTTCAATTTAGTCCCACTCATCGACAGTAACTAGTCTCATAAAATTTTAATTTGCAAATGTGGTCCACCGTAATGAAACTGTTAAATCGACTTCGCGGTTATGAGACATAATTAATTCACAATTAAAAAATAACCACCTTTAACCACTTGCATTTTTAGTCTCATAAGTTATGAAACATAATTAACACAAAATTAACCAATTAACTTACACAGGCCCACTTGCACATATGGTCTCATGGGTTCCAAAACCCAAATTCTTCCCTCCATTTCTTTTTGGCGCCAATTTTCACTAATCAATTTTTTGGCGCCATATACTTTCACTTTTAGTCCCATTTGAATTCAAATTTAATAAAATTGGTGGGAAAATCAAGTATTCTCCAAATAAAAGCGAGGGTTTTTCTCAATCTTCATATTTTTACCAAATCCTCATCATTTGTGATTCTCCCATCCTCGGTTTTGACACTCGGGCTGCGCCTGCTTTTTTTTCTTATTTTTTTTCCACAATAGTAGTTTCTCGGTCTTCTTTCTCCTGGGAGGCTTTTTTTGGTTTTGCCATGGTATGTGATATTTTTTTTGAAATCCGGCCCGGTTCTCAGTTTTCACCGGTTTTGTTTTTGTTTGGCGGTTTAATAGTAGTTCTGGCACCCCGAAGCCCATGGTTCACCCGTCATTTAAAAACATAGCCAAATATTGTAGACACGGAGATTAAGAAAAAATAGTATATAATAATATTAAATAGTGTAAAATGCATTTGGTGGAGGGAAATAATAATATTAAATGGTGGGTGGAAGGAATAATAATATTAAATAGAATTGAAAGTTGCTTTATTTCCTTTTTAGGAATGACCAAACAAAATTAAGACGACTATTTACGGAAAGTGGACAATCAAAATTAGGACATAGTGAGTAGTATTTAATGTGATAAAGTGTGTATATTCATTTTAAGAAGTGTTCCTTAAAGATTGAGACAAAAAAAAATAGAAAGAGTTTCTTAAAAAATTAAGACTTTAGGAGGAGTATTAATTATCGTTTGACAAAATGTCCGTTTTCATGATTAACGAGATGCCATCAAGAGCCATTTAATTTTGGCACCAAATGTGCAAACTTGGTAAATTGTGGGACCACATTTGCAAATTAAATTCTTGTGGGGACTAGTTACTGCTTGGGTGGTTGGGTAAATTGAAAAATAGGCGTGATTCATGGGATCAAAAGTGCAAAAAACTCAATTAATTTGTTAAGATAGATTAATATTTAACACATATTAATTATACGTTTAACAATGTCCGTTTCGCGGTTAAAGAGATGCCATCAAGTGCCGTTTAATTTTGGGACCAAGTGTGCATACTTGGTAAATTGTGGGACCACATTTGCAAATTAAAATTAACGTGGGGGCTTTACAAGATGAGTGGGCTAGATTTAAAATATGGCGTGGTTCATGCGATAAGTGCAAAAAACTCCACCCTCAACATTAGTAGATACACCCTCTTTTTGTTTTTATTATTTTAATATAATGATAAAAATACAATGCTACCCTTTATTAATTTCAAACTTAATTTTGGGACTCACACCCTCTCTGCCACCACTTTTTTGTCAACCACCGCCACCAGTCCATAACCACCGTCACTCTCTCCATTTTTCACCTGTAAGAAAAAAAAGGGAAGAGAGAGAAAAGACAAGCAAATTTCATTGATGAACTGGGAACGATGCTCAACCCTTGCAGGAAAAAACCAAATACAAAAATCACCAAACCAACCACCATCACAAACTTTACCACTTTAAAAAAATAATTAAAAAAACAGTATCCCAACCCAACAAGGCAATACCACAATTTACAGTGACCAATGTTTGGTAAAAAATGATTGAAGATTAACTACAATTTTCGCAAAAAGTTAATCGAATATCATTGTTAAATTCGGCCAAATATTCCGAATATTTTAATAGATCGAAAATTCAGTTCTTTTTCGATGGTAAGTGGCTGAAGATCTAGTACCTTTTCGAATCTGGTTTATTGAAAGGTGAGAGAAAAAAAAAGAGGCGGCGGCGTGGTGAAGGTCATTTCTTGACGGCGCTTCATCTGTCTAGGCTGCCGGCGATTTCACAGCCACGAGGAGGTGAGACGCGAGAGGACATCATTTCTGTTGTAGGAACGACGACGCTGAAATTATGATTTTTAAATCGAAAAGCTTTGGGTGTTGGCAGCAGCGATGGGGTCGGCGCTGGTAATGGGGGTGGAACGGGACGGTGATGAAAATGGCATGGGTGGGGTGGTGGGATGTAAGGCGGCAGCAGGTGTGGAGGCTGTGGGCTGCCAAAACTGTAAGGAAGAAAAGGAAAAGGAGAGAGATAATTATGAAGGGTATAATAGGTAGTCATGAGGGGTGTATCTATTAATGTCTACAAAATTGAGTGGGTGAACTAATCGGGGGAGTGTATCTCTTAAAGTTGGGGGTATATATAATCGGACCCCGCTGAAAATTGATTGACCCAATCCACCTCATTGACGGCCCAATCATGGATACTCTTTTTCTTTTTTTTTTTTTTGAATTTTTATCTAATATCTTTCATTTACTCAATTGATTACAAAAAATGATCATGAAATAACAAATAATGATGAGATGTGATATTTTATGTAAATAGTTATAAATGATTCTATCAATAAATATTTTTATTTCTTTTAATATATTTTAATCTTGTCAAATATTATGAGTTGGTGTCCTGTACACCAAGTGCACCGTCTACTTTATAATGTATGTTATTAAATTGCAATTTTTGCATTTAAACTTGAGTTTTGATACATTGAAACGTCCAATTATGTTTAACGAACAAGTTGCACGTATCAATGTACAAATCGCAAGTTAAGTTCCAGTATAACAAGTTGTAAGAACATACACCATGAAGTGCGGTGTACTTATTGCATACAAGATCTAATCAATACCTATATGAACCGTAAAAATGTGAAACTTGCGGTTGACCATAAAATATTATTATTTTCTTTTTTATTTATGTCTCCTTTTAAACTTGTACTGTCTCCATCCAAGATTAACTTGCATTATTTGATGGACATACAAAATAAGAAGTTGAGTAATTAGTACTCCCTCTGTCTATTAGTGTGTTCACATTTACTGTTACTTCGTGTTTTAGCGAGAGATATTTTTATTAGTATTTGAAATGATAAAGTAACTTTTAAGAAGATATATAATAAAGGAGAGATAGATGTATCATACCCCTCCTTAAAAATCACATTATCATTTCAAATACTAATAAACAACACGTTCGCTAAAGCACGAAAAAAAATGCAGTGTGAACAAACTAATGGGACAGAGGAAGTAAAAATTTAAGGTGTTATAAAATTTTATGTATTAAGTAAGAAAATTGAAATTATAAATATTGTAAGGTAGATTTTAGGATTTTCTTTTTTTTTTGGGTATTCTAAGTTATTTTGGGACGTCTAAATATAAGAATATATGAAAAGGTTTTATGTGAAAATGGTTTCCCGTACACCACTCATACTACCGCTTATAGAAGCTAATACGAAAGTATGAGTCGTGTATTGTAAACTATTTTTATATATAATGTTGTGAATAAGAAAAAAATACAAATTATTATGAGAAGGAGGAAGTAATATTGTATAATATTTATATATATATAAAAAGTTTACTCTAATTGGTTATAAATTTATTGATCCGTCAACCAGGGAAAGAAGAAAAACTTAAAGAAAAGGTAGTACTATTATTCTCATTGGTATTTTTTTGGCAATTTTTGCAATTTCTAATTCAATTTAGTAGCACACTAAACAACACACACTCAAAATACATGCAATTATGCTCATCCCACATCTTCTCCAAACAATTAAGGGTGTGTTTTGAAATACTAAAAATATTTTTTAAAAGCACTTAATTTTAATGCTCTCTCTCACAATTTTTAAAAATAATTGTTGTTAGTATTAGTGTTCTAGAGACAATCATTTATAAGAACATAATACTTGATGATATTCAGTTAATTTAATATTATAGTTCATTTAATATTAATGTATGTCATTATAATTGTTTGAATATTATATTTGATTGTTTGCATTTATTCATATATATGTGTTCCCATGAACCAATGTTGTCATTGAGGATGTGAGATCTCAGATGACTTAGACATGGTTTTCAATTAGCCCCGATCAAGGATAATCAAGAATGGGATATTGATGATGCATCTGAGATTGGTGTGTGATCTGCATCATACTCTTAGAGAGTGTAATAGTTTTCACTTACTATGAGATACCATGTATCTCATGATGGATGCACATATACTTTAGAAGGTATTGATATACCCATCCGAGAAACCGTTTGATGTGATTCTACTTAAGTGTCTACGGGTGTCTCGGTTAGTGGGAGCGATGTGATATTCCTCTGACTTGAGGTCAATACGCACGACATGTGCGGAGTGATGAACTTTGACCATGACCGACGCTTGCACCCTTCAAGGGTATATATGACATGGATTGAGTTCATCGCGAAGTGCATGTGCCTAGTAGTTGAGCCAAGAAAAAGATTCATTCCTCAAAGTAGATTTAGAGAGAATACTCGTCTTCTCATACTAATTGGATCGTTAGTCATTGGCCAATGCACGTCACATTTGAATTTTGTGTCCAAATGTGACAAACGTTATCAATTAATATAATGAGATAATATGATTAAGTTATTTGAATAGACACTTCATCATGTTCTAGGCTTAATCGGGTATTCGTGAATGAAAGGTTATTATCACAATAGGGGAGCTAAACCAAATTCGTCCCATAATTTTTCACCTTTATTGAAATGGTCCATAACTTTCAAATGTTTCAATTTAGTCCCACATGTACTTAATTTGTTCCAATTTAGTCCCAAATCATAGGAGATTGACCAAAAGCACCCAAATTGATGTCGTTTTAGTAGCGTGTCTATCAAGCGCCCCTAATTTTCATGACTAAAATGACGTTGTTTTTGGTATTTTTGGTCGATCTTCAACGGTTTGGGACTAAATTGAAACAAATTTAAAACATGTGGGACTAAATTGAAAATATTGATAATTACGGGACCATTTTAATAAAGGTGGAAAATTATGAGACAAAATTGGTTTAAATCTCTCACAATAG
This sequence comes from Stenogyne calaminthoides, assembly GCA_037126765.1. NCBI lineage: Eukaryota > Viridiplantae > Streptophyta > Magnoliopsida > Lamiales > Lamiaceae > Stenogyne > Stenogyne calaminthoides. The sequence continues at coordinate 875,194 of JBBCBC010000008.1, read as the reverse complement.
CCCACATGTTACAAGTTGTTGCATATTCCTCGCAACATAACTCATATATTGAGAATGTCTGATTTATTGTCTAGGTTCAATTAAGACTGTCTCATGCAAATGCGTCTCTAATTTTATATGAAATTAGTCATTTTAATTACTAGCATGTAGAGAAAATCGGAGGAGATGAGAGTAAAGTTTTGAAATGAAGGGGGTTAAAAGGCTTTATATATATAGCAGAGGCGTAGGGCGCGTAGAGCTCGGCAATCAAGATTTCTAGCGCGTCGCGACGTTTCAAGTCAGGCACGTGAGAAATTATATTTTGATAATGGAGTCAAGTAACATTGTTAAAAAAAAAAAAAAAAGAATTTGATCCAAGCCAATCTTTTTAAATTCAATTACAACGGATTGTCTGCTAGTTTAAATTTTGTCTATTTAAGTGTGACTTGCATGGTGTAAATTTACAAAAAAATTTACTCTTTCTATAAGGTACTGCAACTCAATTATTCAACTCAAGTTATTTAAACCCGATTAGATACAACTTAATTCAACTCAAGTTATTTAAACCCGATTAGATACGGGTTGCCCCACAAAACTTTAATGAATATGTCTAGTGTAAAAATTTTAATGTATGAAAATCTATAAAATTGTCTTAAATCAACCATATACACTATAAACACTAAATAATGAACCCTAAATTATGATTTATTCGGGTCGGGTGAACTATAAACCACTTGGACCGAGTGAACCATAAACCACTCAATTTTATCTTACCTTCACCAATTACAGAATTTGATTGTAAATTAAAGTTTTTTCATGTATAAAAATTTTCATACTAGACTTTGTCAATTTTAATAGACGGTGATTTACATTGTACGATTATATAAGAGAGACAATTTGCCATTTAGAGGACACAATTTAAATATATATATATATATATATATATATATATATATATATATATATATATATATATATATATATTGATGGTTAAGTTTATTTAACTGAGTACAGTAAAACCTCGTTAAATTAATACTCGATAAATTAATAACCTCGCTAAAACTAATAATTTGTCCGTCCCAAGTTGGGACCAGTACAAATTTGAGACTCAATCAATAAAATTATAAGATAATAATTTTTTTGAGATCCCAGTGTATATATATTGGTCCTGACGAAACTATAAATTAATAATTATTCAAAATAATCTATATACATATATATGATGCACTTGAATATTCTTAAGACAACTTAGTAAAATAAGAATCTACTGTAACTTGTTTTTTCTTGAACTTTAAATCTATGTTGATCTCATCTTTAAATCTCCTTACTGCACCCAATAGTTGTGATGTTGTCTTCTCGTACTGCAACAAAAAGTTATGAAGAGTTGTTGATGCTTGCAATGCTTCTTTTAGAGTGACCGGTTCCAAAGCTATTGAATCATCCTCTGCTTCATCATCTTCTGGATTATGAATGACATCGACCACTATCTCTTCTAGACTCTGAACTTCGTGACATTGATTATTTTCACCCGAAAAGTCGAGCAATTGATTCACATCCATTTTGTGGTGATATTGCATACCGGTGATCAAATTCTCAAGCTCACGAACGTCTTCTCCAGGAGTTGCATCATTTACACTTGAGTCGCTTTTGATTTTCGGCGAATTTTGCGATGTCGAAAGCAATTTGCTATTCTTCTTGATGAACATTTTCGGTCCAAGTGACCTTTGCCATATTGATAGCATCTAAAACATTGATCTTTTTCTCGGAGATGGTATGTCTAACTCATAGCCTTCCAAAAATCTTACGGTAAAATCTTTTTGCGGTAATACATTTTGAAGGCTCTTATTATCTTGACATCACATGGTTGAATTTTTGAGGTCATGTTTGGGGGTAGGAAAAATAACTTCGATGTTTAAATAAACCTTGAATATTGTTTGAATGAAATTTGGGCGCTTATCGACTACCAAAAGAATTTTTTCTTCCATGCATTTGTTCATCCGGCCAATCTAACATATTCTTGAAAAGCACTCCGATCATCCATGCTTTCTTGTTGGCACGGTATTGACAGTTCAAGTTATTCATATTGACATTCTTAAAACAACGGGGCTTTGCATACTTACCAAAAATCCATAGAGGAATTTTTTCAGAGCCATCTTCATTGCAACAAATAACAATTGTCAACCTCTCCTTATCTTGTTTTCTACCTTCAAGTTGCTTTGTTGCAAGTGAATGATCGACTGTAACTTTAAAAAAACAAACCAGTTTCATCCATATTAAAAACATCTTTCCTTGGAAATTGATCATTTTTTTCCCTAATGGACTCCAATTTATTCTCCATATCATGCATGTCGACTGATTCACTCTCTCCGAAACGGCGATATGATTTGATACCATGCCTTGATTTGAATATCTCAAGCCAACCTTGTGAAAGGACGATGATCTGCGGGATCCTCTGGATGTAAAAGCTTAAATGCCTTATTCGCATTCTCTAAGATTAGCTCCCCGGTTATATTCACACGCTCTTGATATTGGAGAAACCACTCATAAACAACCTTCTCAAGGTCCGTATACTTGGCTGATTTCTAACGCTTAGACGACCCACCTTTCTCAAAGTCAGATGATAGGAATTCTGCAGATCTCTTAAGAGTGTTCGAAATTGTTGCTTGGCTAACTTTCAAATTGAAAGATTTTTCAACCCATTTCACCAAATCATTTTGAGTGCATCCAGGTTGATCTCTCTTATACTCACATGACATCTTTCGTTGTTGGTTGGTCATTGTTGATTTTTGAATTCCTTTTAGATGAGTGGCCATTTTTGTGTGTGATTTACCAAGATTCCAATGGATAAACATATAGTGCTGATTTCTATCCATGATTCAATGCACAAATGTTAGTCCAATGAACCATATTTTTGTATTTTCCAAAACCAATAAATTTAAACAAGTCATTACAACTTCCACGTGAGTTTTTATTCATGGAATTCTACTAGCACATTTGTATTTTAACTTAATTTTCATCAATAACTATGCATGTATACTTAAAGTTATTCAAAGAATTTGGAACTTTGAAGGTCAACTGTGCATATACGTTAAAACCTCTTTAAATTAATAAATTATTAATTTATCGATATAATAATATCTCTATAAATTAATAAAATCCTCCGGTCCCAAAATTATTAATTTATAGAGGTTTTACTGTATATGTTATTTTATTCACGATTTATTGATTGGTTATATTTATTTAGTTGAATAAAATAATTAATTTGTTTAAATATGAAATTTTTTTGTCACATCTAAAAGTCTGAACTTGTAGAGAGGTGCGAAATTAATTCTTTATATTATTCCCTCGAGACTCCACCTCACTCGTGGGCCGAATCATTGCCTCTGCCTTCTGAGGAAAAGGCCCAACGAGTGAACACTTTAAATGGGTGGAGTGTTTTCCACGAAAATCGAACTCAAAATGTGGGCGTGAGCCTAAAAGCACTGATATTATGAAAGAATTTCGTCTCATCTAAAAGTTCGAATTAATAGAGAGATGCGAAATTAATTCGTTTATATTATTCCCTCAACAAAGTATATATTATTTTATATTGGATAGTATAAATGTATATATACATGTGTACATGTGTGTGAGCTAAACATGCAGCAGCAGCTAAAGTCGTTATTAAGTTATATATTCAGTTGATAGTTAGTTGGGATTTAAACTAAATTCGTCCTACAAAATATATATTGAAAGACAAAAAATCATATGAGACGATCTCATGCATGAGACGAGTTACAACCAAGCATGTTGTATACCAAATAATCTCGGCAAATTATTTAGGTTTCTTATATCGCAATCACCTCTATTAAGATCAAGACATGGGGCAAGTTATCATGAGCCAAGAGACCAACTTGCCCGGCCAAATTCAAGGATGGACGAGTTACCTGCACCACTGCTACTCGCCCGCGCCCCGGTCGTGCCATGGTCGCCCGGGCCCCTTGGCTGCCCGCGTACCTTGGTCGCCAGCACCCGGTGCTCGCATGCCCGCCTTGGTCGCCCACGCCCGGGAGTCGCCATGCCAAATGGTCGCCCAGTGCTCGCCATGCCCGCCCGTGGTCGCCCATGGTCGCGCCATTGCTCGCCATGCCCGCCCGCGCTCACCCATGGTTGCCCATGAGTCGCCCATGCCCGCCATGCTCACCCGCGCTCGCCCATGGTCACCATGATTGCCACGCCCGCCCGGGCGACGTCCACTGCTCACCTGGCCAGCGCGCCATGGTCGCCCATGCCCGTCATGCCGAATGGTCGTGCCATTGCTCGCCATGCTCGCCCGCCATGCTCTCCCATGGTCGCCCATGAGTCACCCATGATCGCCATGGTTGCCACGCCCGCCCGGGCGACGCCCACTGCTCGCCCAGCCAGTGAGCCATGGTCGCCCATGCCCGCCATGCTGAATGGTCGCCCATTGCTCGCATGCCCAATGGTCGCCCGCGCCCATGCCAAATGGTCGCCCGTTGATCGCCCGCCCGCGTCCATGCCTGGTGGTCGCCCGGCGGGCAACACGTTCGCAAGTCATCTCATTCCAGCCAGCGACTCCCAAGGCGTTTGCGTACATAAAGAGGAAAATTATACTTGGCCGAATTTGTGAGATTTGTAATCAAGGTAAGAGGGATAGAGAGATGAGTCAAAGATTTCCCACTTACCAAGGCTTGATTTTGGTTAACCAAACACGTAAACCACGCGTCTCAGCCAAAGTCAGAGAATTTCCCCCAAATGGCCGAGAAGTTTATGAGAATAATATTGGTCCTATGGCCGCGGACTCAAAGAGGAAAACATAGGCGCAAATCTCCGTGAACCACCTGCAGCTTGCCGCGCTTCAGGACTAGGAGACGTGTTTAGATTGGTATAATAGGTCTTTAGGGCCCAACTTAGCCTGAAAACATTTAATGCTGGTCAGACTCCCCTTGAGGCGCGAGAAAGACCAGCCGATGAAGTTGTAGTATAAATACTAGAATTTAAGACTCATTAAGGGGTCGCCAAATTTCACATTGAATACAAGGCTTTATCAGCCGAAAAAAGAGGCATTCGGCCCAAATCCACGCGCATTTACTTACCTGAATCCTTATCATTGCTATTCAATGAAGAACATTCGATATGTTCCTCATTAATTACATCACACACTCATAAATACTTGTTTGTACAGCCAAATCACATGGCCACATAACAAATCTCGTTCCGAAATTTTTGGTGTACAACAAAGCACAAATCACACTCATCCCTCCCAAAGTGTTAAAGCGTCAATGTCCAACTTATACCCCATCTCTCATCCAAGTGTGCTTCATATTAAAACCATTAATTTAATTATCCAATCATCCAAGAATCGGTTAGCTAGCCTCCGTATTAAACCGATTACATATTATTATTTTATTCGTAATCAGTTGATATGCTTAGAAACGGTTTCGTTCCAGCTCATTGCTACTTCAGCAAAGGGCATGCAAGATGCCTGCAGTCGGAATCCCCACTATCCGATCCCTTTCTTTATCTTTAGGTACTTATACTACTAATACTACTTCTCTTAATAAAGGCAAAGCTGGTATCATCATCAATCAAGAGAAGAACAAGAGTACTAGAGCAGCTGATGAAGGCGTAGAAGCTCGAAACTTTTGATCTGATCCGTGGCTGAAATCACCAGCACAGACAAACAAGAGACCATCCCTACAGCTGACGTCAATTATTTAGGCGGTAAGCAATACTTTTTCAACTTACCAAAAGGCGACCACGCTACGTACTACTTTACATCTTCCAAATGGATGGAAAAAGTTTTTCAGAGAGACAAAATTACCCCAACACGGCCAGTAGCTACATCTACATATCGTTTCATGCGATCACTTTCTTTTCATTTTCAATACCGCGGGATTTAAATCAAAAAGCTCCCGTACATCTTTGCACCTTTATTGGAAAGGTCCCGTACATATCACTTGTTTCAATTTAGTCCCGTATGTTTTCAATTTGTGCCGATTTAGTCCCAAATCCGGTCAAACAGCCAACACGACGTCGTTTTTGGCGCGTGTACCCTAATTTGGGACTAAATCGGCGCGTGATACAGTGTTTCCCAATCTTAAATATATATAAAATTTATATATATTTAAACGATATATATATATTTTTTTTAATTACTTTCGAATAACATATATTTATGTATGAGGTTAAAAAATTGAGTTAACCATGAACGTGTGCTCACACAAATTTTTATCATTTAAATAATTGGGTAAAAGAAGGAGAGATATCCAGTTGTCAGAGAGTAGAATGTTGGAAGGTCATAGATAAATTGATCAAAGTGTGGTAAATTAACCTTGTATAGATGTAAAAAGAGTGAGTCTCTTGTCTATATTTGAAACTTTCAAAATCATATGCAAATTAAAAAAAAATCGTGGGGAATATCTCTTTGTTACCTGGATCGGAAAAAGTAGCATCAATTGGATTGGGTTTATATATGTTAATTGGATTGAGTCTCTTATGTTTTGAAACTTTCAAAATCACCTCACGATCTATTCATCAATCATCATTGTTGTGTCACTATTAATTCGGCATAAGCCCATTAATATTTCACCCGTTAATGAAGAAGCCCAATCGAATAACTGGGCCAAACTTGCCTGGCCCGACAATAGTTGCCAAGCTCGCCTACATGAGATGGACTCTAGCTCATCAAGAAAGGGCCGAGGTCTCCACGCCCAAGTAAAGTAGCTCGTTCATAGAGCTCTCAGAAAACCTTATGAAAATAAAGGGTCAAGAGCTCGTTATGAGCTCGCTTAATGAGTTCGGACTAGCTCATTGAGAGCTCACCAATCGGCTCACTATGAGTTCGCTCAATGAGATTCCGTCTAGCTCGCTATGAGCTCGCCCAATGAGCTTCAATCTAGCTCGCTGTGAGCTCGCCCAATGAGCTCCTATCTAGCACACTATGAGCTTGCCCAATGAGCTCCTATCTAGCTCGCTATGAGCTCGCTCAATGAGATTCCATCTAGCTCGCTATGAGCTCGCTCAATGAGCTCCCATCTAGCTCACTAAGAGCTCGCTCAATGAGCTCTCATCAAGCTAGCTCGCCCAGAAAGCTCTATGCAAGAGGTCTTTTATCCAGAGTTCGTCCGGAAAGTACAACAGGTACAATGTCCGCCGCTAGGAGTTCGCTTGTACGAAGGGAAGTTAATACCGCAGCGCGGTACTAAGTCAGGAAAACCATCTAAATGTAGCTAAGTCAATGACTTGAACTACAAGACGATAACTTTGGTCACGCGATTTGGGGAAAGATCAGAGAACTACGGCGAAGGACTCAGGGGCTTGCCAGGTGTCGCGCTGCTAGCTGAGGCGAGCTCTCAGGAGCTCCCAAAAGATGTCGAAATTAATGTAAAATGAAGTACTGGGCATTAAATGGAAGTTTGACCATTTGATGTCTCGACAAGAAAAATGGAGAGTGTAATGTACTCTCCCATGTAGTATAAATATGGGCACTTAAGACCCAAAAACGGTTCAAAAAATATCTATACAAGAGGCAACATTTGTCCTAGTCTCTGTGCAATTTACTTACGCTTTCAGTCTTTAATCTTTCAGAGTTCAATCATTTGAGCTCTCATTGTTTGATTAGTTAGTTACCACAAAAAGTCATATTCCACACAATTAATCCATTTAAACTAGCTATCAACAATTGGCGCTAGAAGGAGGGTACTCTTTAAGAATTTAAACTAAGTTTTTTAGTATTCTCATTGGAGTATCCTCAAGAATTTTCCATGTTTCATTTTCAAATCTTCAAGAAAAGTCTTGATGAAAACTCACTGTTCATCAAGAACACCTAAAAATCTTCAAATCTTCACCCCCATCTTCAAATCTTCAAGTTTACAAGATTTAATCTTCAAACCTTCAAACACTTTCCCAGAAACTCATACCAAAAAACTCAAGCCAGTCTCGTGTCAAAAGGCAAAACCAAATCTGGGGAAGCCAAGTCCGGATTCCAGAAATCTGACGGCCGGGGTGCTAGAGGTCAATTTGCCAGCAATTCAAGCGCCAAAGGGCCCGCACTTGACATTCACCTGAAGCTAGAAGAAATCAACACCCCCAAGAGATTTGGGAAGCTATGGCAATCTTAAGCCGAAAAAGAGTCGAGTTGGGCGGAGATCATAGCGACCTACGCCAGAACTTGGACGAAAAGTTTCAGCAGGCCAAGGGCAAGTGTAAAGAGGGCGAAGACCCATACCAAGCAGAAAGCAAGGATGAGTCACAAGCAAGTTCCTTGGCGTAGCCAGGTCACGCACGAAGACAGAGAGGATCAACTCAAGATCGTCCAGAGAGAAGCCCATCACCTCGCCATCATCAACGAGGTGGTGCACAAAGAAGCCCATCACCTCACCATCATCAGCGATGTGGTGCAGAGAAAAGTTCATCACCTCGCCATCATCAACGAGGCGGTGTGGGGAGAAGCCCATCACCTCGCCATCATCAGTGAGGTGATGTGGAGAGAAGTTCATCATCTCGCCATTATCAGCGAGAAGATGTGGAGAGAAGCCCATTACCTCGCCATCATTAGCGAGCTGGGGCAGATAGAAGACTCTCACATCGTCATCATCAGAGAGGTAGAACAGAAAGAAGTCCCTCACCTCACCATCAACAGCGAGGTGGAGCCAACCAAATTGATCCCGAACAACTAGCAGTAATAGTTCAAACCCTCAAGGATCTGCAAGACCAGATCGCTGCCACAGGTGGAAACCCAAATCCCACAAGTGTTCCAATGTCACCTTTATCTCCAATGGTGATGTGGGCCCCCGTCCAACCAAAAATCACAGCTATCTCGATCACTCAATACCTTGGCGATATAGACATCATACATCACGTCAGCAAGTTCACAACATACATGAATTCAATGGGGGAAACCAATGCAACTCAGTGTTGATTGTTTCCTCTCATTTTGGGCGACCAGGCCTACAGATGGTACAACACTCTACCATCATCCTCGGTGGAATCTTTCTGCAAAATGGCACAACTCTTCCTCGACCACTTCGCCACTATGAGTCCAAAGGTGGGGACCAAGCAGAGGTTGGCCAATATCTGGCAGTTCAAAGATGAGACCGACCGCGAGTATATCGAAAGAGTTGATAAACTGATCATGGACGGGGAGCCACTCGAAGACGAAGCTAAAGTTATGGGAGTTGTCGGAGGACTCCGAATGAACACGAAGCTTTGGAAGACGATGAATATAGACTATCCAACATCCTACGCCGATTTCAGGCACAAAGCTGGCAACCTGATCAGTAGTGCCGAGCTGCTCACTCAACGAATGGAGGAGTAGGGGACCAACGATGATAAGAAGCCAGTTGCCAAATTGGGAAAGTTGTATCTCTATAGTTGATTATGTGACCCGGGGCAACGTGAATTTTGTGTCCTAGGCGAGTCCCAGCTCAACACCTTGGAATGAAGTTTATTTGAAATCATATCATCGGTAATTTAGTAGTCTAAATTTTGTAAGAGAAGCTCACTTCAAATTCAGAAATAGAAGTTGTATGTCATCAAGTTTTAGTTCGTCTCATTTTATCATGCCTTGAGATTTTAGCGATCAGAAATTGGAGGCAGGTCTACTGACCTCTAACGAGATCAGTTGTTATAGTATGTTCTAAACATAAAATGCTAAGGCATTAGGTCACATCCAAATAAGACCACCGCACAAGTGCTAAGGCACTATGTCGCATCCAAATAAGACGACCAAAAATAAGTGCCAAGGCACTAGGATTGCACCAAAATAAGACGATCAGAATATTTTATGTCATGGAGAAGGGGGCAGGTCTCGACCTCCAAGGAGGTCGGTTACCCAAAGTCGTCGATCTCTAAGGAGATTGACCTCCCAGAGATAGTCCACAAACATAAAAATTCATAACATTTCATAACAGGCATTTCAAGGCATCAAAAGTTGCAAAACAATAAGACAACTAAGTCGCATACAACTAAGACGACCAGCCAATAAAGTTGCAAAATAATAAGACAACTAAGTCGCGTAAAAGTAAGACGACAAGCCAAACACAGATTGCAAGCAAATAAGACAATCAAATATGCAAAAATGCGGAGGCATTGAAAATAAATATCAGCTCATCGACTACAAGACAGAGTATGTGACATGATCAAAGCCAACATACGGCTAAAACGAAGGAAACATTCAGAATACATCAAGTAGCAGAATTTATCTTGAACATAAACAGGTTCACCAGCAATCTCGCCAGGGACAACGACCACCTTGCTCCTTGCACAACCTCGACATTGTTGCGAGATGGGGCAACCTCAACAACGACCGCGAAATGTTAAAAGGAAAATGAAAGGAAGATAGGCAATCTTATAAGAGTTAAAGGTGAAAAACACATTGTGTTGGAAAGGCCGAACTCAAAACTCAAATCCGAAGTATGTGTTTGAATGGACCCTAGCTCGCCGAGCTCGCCCCCGTCACAGACAAAGTCACAGCTCAACCCACCTCGCCCGGGTAAGCCACAAAGAAAAACTTCTCACCACGAGAGATAAAGATGATGGCCATGACGGATCTCATCCCATCTCGGCCAGAGTCGCAGCTCGCCACCTCGCCATCTTGGGCTTTCCGCATCCAACCTTGCCCGGGAGCTCGCCTCACGAGCAAGAATTGATTTGAAAAAAATATTTTGATCTAGAAGTATATTTTAGAAGATGGTTGAACCACGTGAAACTCCATGAAATTAGGGTCGAAACGAAAAAAGAATCAACTCAATCGGTGGTCGGGAGCTCCAGTTATGGACGAAACAAAACTGATGCTCGCTGGAGCTCGCCCGATGTAGTAGCAGATCGCCCATAGGATTGATCCACGTGAAACTCCTAGAAATGAGGGTCACAACAAAAAAAAAATCAACTCAATCGGAGGTCGGGAGCTCAAGTTATGGACGAAACAAAACTGATGCTCGCCCGAGCTCGCGCAATGTAGTAGCAGCTCGCCCATAGGGTTGAGCCACGTGAAACTTCTAGAAATGAGGGTCACAACAAAAAAAGAATCAACTCAATCGGAGGTCGGGAGCTCAAGTTATGAACGAAATAAAATTGATGCTCGACAATGAAACGAACTCGGGCCTGCTCTCGAGAATTCAGATAAAGCCTAAAGCAGCGGCCCATTTAAAAAATGTGGAGGTCCAAGATCACAACCCAATTGTTTTTCAACCATTAAAACCTTGGTCAACATTTGTAGGCTCTTATTTAATCAAGAATTGGAGCCTCAAGCCCATGTCGCAGCTGCCACTTTCAAATGAAGATTAAACAAGAAATCAGCCGCATTATTTAACCTTGGAAAATGAAAAAAGTGTGGCTCAGCGCATGAACTTCTATGAAGTTGTTAGCACTTCGCATATGGCCGAAGAAAGAAAACAGAGCAGCAGGAGAAGTCGCATTAAGCGAAGTGTATTTCAAGCTCAGGATTTCAATTCCACATTGCCCCAACTCGCTCCATCTCGCGGATAGGGGCTCGAGTAATAACAAGCAGAGTCACCTCATTTTCACCTCGACCGTGAGAGCCCATCTCGCAGCTCAACCCAAAATCTTAATTTCGAAATGAAGAGTTCGGGCCCAATCACGCCCTATCTCGGAGCCTAGCTCGCCATGAAAAGTCGTCTCGGAGCTCGCTCCACTTCGCCGAGCAAACCCACAAATTAGTGAGAAGTCATAGCGGCTCGCCCATCGCGCAAATTAGCAGCGGCCCAGCGCAAATTCAGAGATCTGATAGTTCGCCGTCCACAAAACCAGTCCCAGGCGCGAGCTCGCTGCCCGAGCTCGCCGAATTCGCCCATCACTACACCATTATGTCCTCGCTCTACCTCGCTACTTCGCCGAAGCAGCCCAAAATTAGCCCCAGCTCGCCAAAAAGGCCCAACGACAGACCCTTATCTGACATCTCGCTCAATCTCGCCAAAGAACAAAGGAACTAGGGCACTCTGGATTTCAAATTTCAAGGAAAAGAGGTCCTAATTTGAACCCTGCAGCTCGCTCAACCTGGCAGAACGGCGGAGCTCGGTGGACTGCCTGATTCGCGCGGGACATCCCTCGGAAGCTTGATGGAGCTCGCGGAGCTAGCAAAATTCGACGAGCTCGTATCCATCTCGCTCAACCTCGAAGCTCGCAGCTCGCCCAATAACGATTTACTTTTTCAGATTCAAAATTTGAAAAAGGAAGAAGAGAGTCGATGTTGAAGGAAAATTAGGATATTAGGATATGAAGGAAAATAAATTCAAAAATGGATGGCTAATCTGATAAAGAAAGCAGGCTCCCTTTTTGAGTTTCAAATTTCCAAGAGAAATGAAGGAAAGTAGATCCACCACTTTATGATAGGAGGAAAATCAGGAATGCAGTTCGGGAAAGTCAAATTCTGAGTTCAATCCCAGAGAATCAGGCCAGTCACTATCAGTGGATTTGATTTCCAACAAGGCTAATGGTCGGGAGTCGAGCCCTTGTTCGACCAAGATTCGCCTGTTTGGGAGCTCGCCCGAGGTCACCCCAGGCCCATTGACAGACTCGCGATGAGGTCAATTTGCAGTTCGCTGCCTAGACGCGTGAGCTACACCGCGCAAACAGCCCGCCTGAGCTCGCTCCCCTTCGAAGAAGCAGCTCGCCCGAGCTCGCTCCCCTTTGACAAGCAGCTCGCTCAAGCTCACCCACCTTCACCCAACGTACAGCTCGCCCGAGCTCACTCACCCTCCTCCACTCAACGAGCAGCTCGCCCGAGCTCGCCCTGTTTTCGCTCGACGTGCAGCTCGCCCAAAGAGGCAGCTCGCCCGGATGCACAAATTCGCGTCAATAATAGACCTCGGACGGCGACGGCAGCTCGCGAGAGCTAGCAGCAGTTCGGGGATAGATCGCAGCAGCTCGCGGTCAAAAGGGAGGAAAGCAGGCATATGCGTGGCCCTAGTCTTTTGGGCCTAAGTATAAATCGGCATTTGTGTTGCCAAATGAGTATAAATCGGCATTTGTGTCGGTCCATCTCGCTTAGCCCCGTAATTCGCTCATCTCACCCGAGCTCGCTCGAGTTCGCGGCCCGAACGCAGCCCGAACGCAGCTCGGATCTCGCGAACTCGCCCGGGTCTTCATCAACACGTCCACACGTAACACGCCTTGCCACTCTTTCCCAGCTCGCGAGAGCTCGTTGCTCGCGGGAGCTCGCGGAGCAGCTCGCAGCAGCTCGCTCGAAAGGACAGCCCAAATGCGCTGGGCCCAAGTGAGAACCGGCTTTTTGCTTCCCTTCAAGTTTTTGGGCTTCAAGTGATGTAGTTTGTGGGGCTATTTCATTAAGTCTAAGTATGTTGAGTTATTTTGCTGGAAGAAAAGTTGGGCCCATTCCTAAAACTGAATACGCATATAATGGACGGGCCATTTTAAAAAAAAAACAGGCGATTTTTGGCCCTAGTCCTTTGGGCCTAAGTATAAGTCGGTTTTGATGTTGCCAAATGAACTTATGGGCCCTTTGAGTAGTATAAGAATGGGGCTCAGGTCAAAAATAGATGGCCAACTATCAAAACTAATGGGCTAACCACTGGAGAAGAATCGGTGGGCCTAGGCATGGAAAATATTTTCGGCCAAAGCAAAAAATAAAAAAAATAAAAAAATAATAATAATTAATTATTAGTATATACATGTAAATATCTCCAAGAGTCGTGAGCTCGGCCTATCTCGGAGCTTGCCCCACCTTGCTTAACAAGTCATTTATCCCATTCGTATTATTATGGATCCACACCTCATTACTAAAGTCCAAAGAAGATGATCAGCTCGTTGCTCGCTCCACTGCGTCACGAGCAGCGAACTGAGGGGCAATTGTTGAGTCACTATTAATTCGGCATAAGCCCATTAATATTTCACCCGTTAATGAAGAAACCCAATCGGATAACTGGGCCAAACTCGCCTGGCCCGACAATAGTTGCCAAGCTCGCCCACATGAGATGGACTCTAGCTCATCAAGAAAGGGCTGAGGTCGTCACGCCCAAGTAAAGTAGCTCGCTCATAGAGCTCTCAGAAAACCTTATGAAAATAAAGGGTCAAGAGCTCGTTATGAGATCGCTTAATGAGTTCGGACTAGCTCATTGAGAGCTCACCAATCGGCTCACTATGAATTCGCTCAATGAGATTCCGTCTAGCTCGCTATGAGCTCGCCCAATGAGCTTCCATCTAGCTCGCTGTGAGCTCGCCCAATGAGCTCCTATCTAGCACACTATGAGCTCGCCCAATGAGCTCCTATCTAGCTCACTAAGAGCTCGCTCAATGAGCTCTCATCAAGCTAGCTCGCCTAGAAAGCTCTATGCAAGAGGTCTTTTATCCAGAGTTCGTCCGGAAAGTACAACAGGTACAATGTCCGCCGCTAGGAGTTTGCTTGTACGAAGGGGAGTTAATACCGCAGCGCGGTACTAAGTCAGGAAAACCATCTAAATGTAGCTAAGTCAATGACTTGAACTACAAGACGACAACTTTGGTCACGCGATTTGGGGAAAGATCAGAGAACTACGACGAAGGACTCAGGGGCTTGCCAGGTGTCGCGCTGCTAGCTGAGGCGAGCTCTCAGGAGCTCCCAAGAGCTCCTAAAAGATGTCGGAAATTAATGTAAAATGAAGTACTGGGCATTAAATGGAAGTTTGACCATTTGATGTCTCGACAAGAAAAACGGAGAGTGTAATGTAGTCTCCCATGTAGTATAAATATGGGCACTTAAGACCCAAAAATGGTCCGAAAAATATCTATACAAGAGGCAACATTTGCCCTAGTCTCTGTGCAATTTACTTACGCTTTCAGTCTTTAATCTTTCAGAGTTCAATCATTTGAGCTCTCATTGTTTGATTAGTTAGTTACCACAAAAAGCCATATTCCACACAATTAATCCATTTAAACTAGCTATCAACAATCATAATAAAAAAAACATTTCATGATACTCAATAAAAAATATTTTTTATCTGATCAATATCCTTATTGCATTTACAAGATATATATATGATATATCAACGATATATTACGAAGATATCGAGATATTTTTTATATTTGCATCGCACAAATTAAAATCCTATAAATTTCCTTCTAGGTAACTACTTTTTTTACCATTTAACTTTATAATTTTCTACTATAAAAAAAAAGGGCTTTGACATTTACCTACATTGACTTTTTTGACTTTCCTACTCACCCACTTTTTGCTGCTTTCAACACAATTAACTATAAAATTAGACGGGAATACCCTCACTAAAAGTGAACATTATTATTAAATGAAAATACATTCAAAATTCATTCCTACACCCCAACCCAGTAAATTACCCTCCCACCTGCAGACTTGCAGACCCCCCCCCCCCCCACACTCAACCTCACTAAAAACCTGCATCCCACCGACCCCCCCCACCCACACCCCACCCCACCCCACTGCAACACTATCAAATTACATATTTTTGTATCTATTTCTTGTCTCATTCATTCCCTACTACACATTCTCTCTCTCTCTATATATATATATATTTTTTTTTCTTTTGTATATATCTCTCTATATCATTATAAAAATGGTAATGCTATATAATTATTTTATTTCCCTGTAAAGTGTAGTACAATGTTGTTAAAAAAATGCACGGTGATATCAATCAATAAATTTAATTTTATGTCACTCAAAGAATAAAATGTACACTCGATGAATAAAATGTACACTAACTTTAAAAAATGATTTTAAATCCCATGGCCCACACTTTCATTGTTCATTTTTCTTTTTTCTTTATTTTTCATGACTACTTTACTTTATTTTTCAATCCCATGTTAAAGATTTTTTAAATTCATACTGTATTTTTTCGCAGTGTATCAAACCATGAAAGGAACACTTGGACGATAAAAATGTACAGTCGATCGACACAATGTACATGTGACCTATACTTACGGTTTTTGAATGTACATTCGTTTAATAATGTACACTCGCACGATAGTAGTGTGCATTTGCTACAAAAATGTATGCTTGAACAGTAATAATGTACATTCGCTCACAAAATATATGTACGCTTGAACAATAATAATGTACATTAGCGCACAAAAATGTACACTTGAACAATAATAATGTACATTCGCGCACAAAAATGTACGCTTGAACAATTATAATGTACATTCGCGCTAATAAATGTACACTAGGTCAATAAATTGGTTAGATTATTAGCTCAATAGATCCAAATCCAAAGTTCTCATTTGTATAAAAATCTAAAATCCAAGATTAAACCAATGAAGGGTTCTCATTTATACAAAAAATAAATCAATCAAGAGTTCTCATTGTATAAATCAATCAAGAGTTCTCATTGATACAACAAATAAATCAATCAAGAGTTCTCATTTATACAAAAAATAAGCTAATCAAGAGTTGTCATTTGTATATATCCAAAACCAGAATTAAATACATCATCATACTTAATTTTGACATAAATTACTCTACACATTCAAAAATGTACATTCACTGAATAAATGTACATCCACCTGACAAAAAAACAGAGTGAAAAAAATTTAAATTAGCACAATCAAACCGAAATGGAAGCCAACATATCAAATGTGTAAAAAAACAGAGTGAAAATGTATGTAGTATGTACTATCATCAACCAAGCATTGCTCTTGATCATTTATACAAAAAATGGAAGCCAACCCATCAAATGTGTAAAAAAACAGAGTGAAAAAAATTAAAATTAGACCAATCAAATAAATTTTAGGCTCTATTTTCACTCACTCCAACAAAATTGCCATTTGATAATGTGCGAAGAATAAAAATGTACACCCGCTCTACAAATAACAACAATTTATAACTAACCCATTTATCATTGTGTACCAGTATCATCAAATTCAAGAATAACAAAAGAATAGATACAAGAAAATTCCCAATTTTTTTCCCTTTTAACAGCATCTCAGAATTCAATAACAACATAATCAACACCAAAAAATCATACAAACCTGAAATTCAGCATAAGTTGTAGGAACAAACAGATCCCAAGAATCCAACAAGATCATCAATCATCTCTCTCTCTTCAAAACAAGAACAGAGAAGAAAAGAAAAGAAAAACCCCAAGAAATAAAACAGAGAAAAAAATCAGAGTATCACTTCATTTTGGTTCAACACTGCAGCAAAATAGGGCTTTGACATTTTCTAGATTCTTCGATCGGCTGCCGTCGCCCGCCGCCATCAACCACCAGAATAGTAAAACAGAATATCTCCGTCGTCCTCGACTTCGGCCAAACCTTGATTTTGGAATTTTGGATCCGAAAATTTCTCCTCCGATTTTGAATTCAATTGGATAGAGAGAGAAGAAGAGATTGTGGAGAATGGAATTTAGACTAAATGATTATTGGAGTTGGGTGTAATGTGTCAGAGAGTGGTGATGTTGCAGAGGGGTGGGGGGTGTTGGGGGTGGGAAGGGTTTGTGGCGAAATCCGGACGATGAAGAAGAAAAATGACGTCACAAATCTGAGGGCATAAAATTAAGGTATAAATGGGCTGAGAGTAAATGAGCTCAAAAGCATGTAGGGGAATGTAATTATCCCTAAAAAAAAATTCTCCATTATCCTCCTATACTGGCATAGAAACAATACATACAAATCATAATTGAGAGTGAATTATCAAAAGAAAGAAGATCAAGAAGGAGGTAGTACTAAGATGGCGGATGATCAAAATCTCGGTCAGCAGCAACACTACTCGCAATATAATTATGCGTCAATTCCAGCGAGAATTATTCATGATGAATACGATTTCTTTGCTGAAAACAAGTATAAACAAACACACATATTGCCGTTGCCGCAAAATCCCGAGGCTCTCCAAGACGTCCCTGACTTAATGCCACCTCCGACGGTTTTCCGCGGTCAGAAAAAAACAGCTAAAGTTAGTCATCAAGAAATTCCACATGATCCGATGTTGATTGATAAAGCTGCAACAAGTGTTAGGATATTTGGCGTTGATATCAATATTGTTGATCAAGAAACGAGCATTAATAAAGGAAAGGAAAAGATGATGTATGTGGGGGAGTCATCGAGCAATATTCCAGATACAAGATTAATGGGAAACACTAAAGGAATCATCATCAATGAATTAGACAATACTACAACAAATTTGGGAAACCCTAATGTGGATCATCAAGAAATTCGAGATATCCCCAAGTTGGTTGATGGGAGTAATTTGGGCCTTCATGATGATCAAGAAACTACAAGGAGCATTAATAAAGGAAAGGAAAAGATGCATAACTCGAGTCCGTCGTCTTCTCGTAGTACTAAAGGTATCGAAAGAATTGCATATCATATATAGTTCGAATTTATAAAGAGGGACGAAATTAATTTTTATTTTTTATTTTTCTGACAGGTACTATCATCAGAGAAGAGAAGATTGGAGAAAAAGAAACAAACGAGCAAGAGAAAGTCGGAAAATTCTGGTTTGGACGATCAGGCCCCACCGCTGTTCCATCCATCAATACTTGAAGAAATCCACCAGCACGGGCCCGTTTTCTTGTTCGAAAAGAAGCTCACAATATCGGATACTAATGGAGGTCTAAACCGACTACTCATCTCTGACGAAGATAAATTGTTAGAGTTTCTGAGAGAAGAAGAAAAAATAAAAGTGAATGATAATCAACATACTTTGAACTTAACATCGTGGAAGGTGAACAACGGTACCATATATCTTAAACATGAATGGCATAAGTTTGTGAATGCTCAAGGCTTGCAGTGTGGGAATTTAGTTCAGGGATGGGGGTACCGTCAAGGCCATGAATTCCGATGGGCTCTAAATATCATCAAAGACAATTAATTCTCAAATTTATTGATTTTTATTTATTAAAATATAGTCATCTTAGTTCTTTTTTTTCTTTCTAAGTTAAATTGATCAATGAAGTGGGGCTAATTTTTTTTTTTTTTTTTCATTAAATCAAATTGAGTTCAAATCTAATCTTGTTAACACAATTATGTACTGATATAGAAATACATTTTCCAGATAGCAAAAGGTGAGCACGATATATAGTTTGTAAGAGATAAAAACTTGGGGTCTGGGGATATATAGTTCACGGATGGGGCTACCTCCGTCTCAATAAATTCCGATTGGCGCTTCATATTATCAGGAACCAACTTACAAACTGCATGCATGAGTTTTTTTTTTTCCTTTTCAATACCTTCAAGTCTTTTCTTGATAAGCACAACCGAAGAATAGTCGAAGCATGCATGATCAGAAAATATATACTAGTTGTTTGAATTTGTTCCAAGTCAACTTTGTTTGCTCCCCCACCCACAAGAAAATAGTGCATTACTTACAAATTTTTTTTAATATTTTTCCAGCATGCCTACGAAATTTTCAAGAAAATAATTTCATCCTTAAATAGTAAAACTTGCCTACAATTTGTCTACAATTTTTTCTAATTAATTAGACTATTTTTAAACTATAAATATAATTGCCTACGTAAATGTAAATTGTCTAGAAAATTATTTGTGTAGGTAAGACATTTGTCGGGAAAAATATTTTTCTAGGACAATAATTTTGGGGGGTTGTGTTTTAAAGACAATAATTCTACAAACTTGGAAATGTAGGACAATATGTTTTAAAATATGTAAATATTGATAATATGTTTTAAGATCTGTGTAAATGTAGTACAATTGAGCCCGAATAAGCCCAAATCGAGCTGAAATATCATGTGAGGTTCGGACTCGATTGTCATACATTTACATATTTTTAAAACATATTGTCCTATTTAAATTTTAAAACATATTGTCCTACATTTCTAAGCCCGTAAAATTATTGTCCTTAAAACACAAATATTTAGGTAAATTGCACGTAGGTAATTTGTTTGGTTAGGGAATAATTTGTTAAGGTATTTTTTTCAAAGATTATTCTAAAAATTGGTAGTCAAATCGTAGACAATTAACACTTTTTAATGACCAAATTATTTTTATAGAAAATTTTATAGCTATTTAAAAATTTCTACAGACAATTCTTCATTTTCTTGTAGTGCTTCTTTTTAGTACGTAAAAAATATATTTTGTTATGGAATCTAAGTTATGTTGTTGAATAGAAAATAATTGTGGATGGTTTTTAGAATAATAATAAGAGGAGGATTTTTCTTTTCCTATATACAATCTCAATACTGTTCTTATAATATTTTTTTTGTTTTGACGAAAAATATGCTTCAATTGTGAGAATTATACAAACATATATATTATAATATTGATGAAGATTGATAATAAATTTTTATATTATAATTACGTTTAAGATTTGATTTTATTTTATTATATTTGATTTTTTTTATTTAATTATATATTTTATATTATATTTGGAAATATATACATATCCACAGAGTAATTAATATAGCCAACTGATTTATAATATATGGAGTATTGAGTTATTTTTCTTATATATTTAAACAATTTCTTTTTTAATTTTCTTTACTTTCGAATAACATATATTTATGCAGGGTATAGATTAATTTATAATTATTATATATAAAATATATTATTGTTATGTCATATTTTTATACACATCAGTAATAATTTTTATATGATATTAAAAAAAATTAAGTTTACCAAAAACTCGAGTTTCCACACGTCATTTTTATTATTTATGTAAGTAATTGGGTAAAAGAACGGGAGAAATTAATTGGGTTGTCAGAGAGTAGAATGATGGGTGGTCATAGATAAATTGATCAAAGTGTGGTAAACCTTGAATATACAAGATGATGTAAAAATTAGAGTGAACCCCTTCTGTAAATTTGAAACTTTCAAAATCCCTTAAATATGCAAATTTAAAATTAGTGGGGAAAATGTCAAATGCAAATAGCTCAAATTAAATGGTTAGAGTTTCATTGTCTAAGACTCCGAGATTTTGAGTTCGAGACATAGAGAATGACACTACAAAAAAGATGGGGTTAAATGACGGTTTTTGCGATGGAAAAAACCGTCCCTAACGACATTAGCGACGGTTTTGACAACGGAAAAAAATCCGACGTTGAATCGAGGGTCACTAACCGTAGCGACGGTTTTTTGTGACCGTCGCTGATTAGCGACAATTGTTTTTAATAAAAATTTTTATTAAATCCGTCGCTAAAGCTTGAATTTACGAAAAAAAAATGGCTCACGGTGGTTCGAACACGAGCCCAGGGGGCGTCCAACACCGAACCACCCGAACCACTGACCATATGGAACCCAACCACCAAGCATACCATATATAAGTCACCAAGCCTTCCAATTAAATGAGACAAATTTTCGCTCCCAAGGGGGACCGAACAAGGGACCTATGGGCGCCTGAGCGAGGATCAAACCGCTCGGACACTTGCTTTCTTGCGTTTACTTAATGAAATTAATTCTATATGTCCTAAAAATATATTTTTTTCAATTTTTTTTAAATCATTTATTTCAATAATCTAATTTAATGATTTAACCACATTTTAATATAATAATTTTTATTTTTTACTTATTTATTTATAAATTTAAATTAAATTGTATTATATTAAAATTTATTTATTTATTTTTTTAATTCGTTTTTTTTACACTTTTTTTTTAATTTTTTTATTTCATTTATTTAATTTAACTATCTAATAATCTTTAAAATACTAATTATATATATTTTTATATTATAAATTATAAATACATTATTATATTCTTTTAAAATGTATACTCCCTCCTTTTTTTAATAGATGTCATTCTGGAGTTTTTAAGACAAATTAATGACACATTTTTTTTCCAAAATTAACCTTAATTACTATTATTTAAATATTTTTAACAATAAAAACTATTGGTTGAAAAAATAAACACCAACACATTTGTAGGAAATTTGAAAATTAAAATTACAATATCAAGGGTAAATATGAGATAAAGGGGGATAAAATACCATAACAACATCTATTTCACAAATAATTCAAAAGGCTAAAATGACATGTATATAAAAAAGGAGGGAGTATGTCCTAAAAATTCATTTTTTTTAAACAAATACTACTATCTATTTAAAAAAGTACTACTTTCTATTTAAACAAGTAATATTTTTCATTTAAACAAGTACAACTTTTCTATTTAAAAAAATATTACTTTCTATTTAAACAAGTACTACTTTTCATTTAAACAAGTAATATTTTTCTATTTAAACAAGTACTACTTTTCTATTTAAACAAGTAATATTTTTTTATTTAAATAAATACTACTTTTCTATATAAACAACTACTACTTTTCTATTTAAACAAGTAATACTTTTTATTTAACAAGTAATACTTTTCATTAAAACAAGTAATACCTTTCATTTAAATAAGTAATACTTTCTATTATTTAAACAATACTTTTAATTTTACCAAGTACTACTTTTCATTTAACCAAGTACTGCTTTTCTATTTAAACAAGTAATACTTTTCATTTAAACAAGTATTACTTTTCTATTTAAACATGTAATATTTTTCTATTTAAACAAGTAATACTTTTCATTTAAACAAGTACTACTTTTCATTTAAACAAGTACTACTTTTCTATTTAAACAACTACTACTTTTCTATTTAAACAAGTAATATTTTTCATTTAACAAGTAATACTTTTCATTTAAACAAGTAATACCTTTCATTTAAACAAGTAATACTTTCTATTATTTAAACAATACTTTTAATTTAAACAAGTAATACTTTTCATTTAACCAAGTACTATTTTTCTATTTAAACAAGTACTACTTTTTCTATTTAAACAAGTAATGTTTTTCTATTTAAACAAATACTATTTTTCATTTAAACAAGTACTACTTTTATATTTAAACAAGTACTCCCTCCGTGCCTTAGCAACTTGCACACTTTCCTTTTTTGTCCGTCCCTTACCAACTTGCACGCCTTAAAATGACAAAAAATCTCACAATCTCCACCCTACAATCTCCACCTTTCATCCCCTTTAAAAAATCAACAAAACACTAAAAAACTATTTTCTTAATTTCTGTGCAAAAGCAAGTGTGCATGTTGGTGGGGGACGGAGGGAGTACTACTTTTCTATTTAAACTTAAGTAATATTTTTCATTTAACAAGTAATACTTTCATTTAAATAAGTACTATTTTTCTATTTAAACAAGTACTACTTTTAGTCAATATATATATTTAAATATACTATGAATTAAATTTTATACCGTAAACTCCTCGAAATAGATCTGACTACGGTCAGGTGAAACTCTTCTCCAAGTGACTATAAATTAAATATACGGTAAGGTGCATTAACAACAATTAAAAAATCTTGTATAATCTTGAAACATAAAAAAAAAAATACATAATTAATATTTTTTAAAAATTTTAAAAAAAAATTAAATTAAAAAAAAAACATAGTTAATCCGTCGCTAAAACCGTCACTAAATCCGTCACAAAAACCGTCGCTAAAGGGATTAGTCCAAAACGTCGCTATTTGCGACGGTTCTCTTGACCGTCGCTAAAATTGTTGACTTTGACCATTTGACCGTAACCGTCGTAAAAACCGTCGCTATTTGCGACGATTTTTGTAACCGTCGCTAATTTTCATCGGTAAAACGCGCATTTTTTGTAGTGTTATTTCCTCGTGTTGTAATTCCCTTTTTATAGTGGTGGTGTTGTCGTTGCGGTGCAGTTGCGGTTTCAATCGATAATAAGACGAAAAGATATATCATTTGTTCGATGTTAATGTAATAGATTATCTTTAAAAAAAATAGTGTGGAAAGTTTGTTTGTTACCGGAACCAAAAGAGTAAACGTTATAAATTTGCAGGGATTTACATGTACAAATTTGTACATAAGTTTCTTGTGGTGGTGGTGGTGTCGGTCGATAGTGAGACGAAAATATATGTCATGTGTTCGATGGTAATATAATAGATTTTTTTTTTTAAATCGTGGGAAAATCTATTTGTTATCTGATCGATAAAAGTAAATGTTATAAATTTGTAGGGATTTACATGTACAAATTTGTACATAAGTTTTCATGTTTATTAAATAGTGCTATTTATAATTGTAATTTTTGATCGAATTATTAAGTAATGATTTTAAAGAATTCAGTAATTCAGTAACTGGGATTAAACTAAAATCGTCCAATATTTTTCCACCTTTATTGAAATGATTTCATAATTATTAATTTTTTCAATTTAGTCTCACATATTTTAATTTGTTTCAATTTAGTCCCAAATTGTCGGAGTTCGACCATAAACATCCAAAACGATGTCATTCTAGTCGTGTGGCAGCAGTTTCCGACGAAAAATTAGGGACGTGTGGCCAAAAGGGTGTTTTTGGTCGACCTCCAGCAGTCTAACTAAATTGTAACAAATTAAATATATATGGGACTAAATTGAGAAAAATCGATATTTATAGAATTATTTCAATAAAAGTGAAAAGTTATGGGACAATTTCAATTTAAATCCCGTCAGTAACTAATACATGAGGTTTCATATACTGCTAAAATAACACTATCTTAATTTTATTAATGAAATTTATAATTTGGCATAATATCAAGATCAGAGAAAAATATTATATTAAGCAGTTCATTGATGCACCGACTTTAATTTAAGAGCTTCTAGCTAGTGAATTACTCATGTGCCCTTTATCGCACAAATTTCCCATTGAAGTACTGTATATTTCCTTGTAGGTAACTACTCTTTTGACCATTCAACTTTATTAATTTCCTATTATAAAAAGGATTAATCCTCCATTATCCTCCTATACTCGCATAGAAACAACACATACAAATCATATTAATTTGAGAGTGAATTATCAAAAGAAAGAAGATCAAGAAGGAGGTTATAGTATTAAGATGGCGGGTGATCGAAAACTTCATCCGCGGCAATACCATTCGCAATATTATGCGCCAATTCCAGCGAGAATTATTCACGAATACGATTTCTTCGCTGACTCGGCGGCCAACAAGTATAAAAAAGCATACATATTGCCGTTGCCGCAAAATCCCGAGGCTCTAGGAGAATTCTTCGTTCCTGAATTAGTGCCACCGCCGAGGGTTTTCCGCCGTCAGAAAAGAACTGCTAAAGTTCGTCATCCAGAAATTCCACGTCCGAAGTTGATTGATAAAGCTGCAACGAGTATTAGGATATTTGGCGTTGATATCAATGTTGATCAAGAAACGAGCATTAATAAAGGAAA
Source organism: Stenogyne calaminthoides (assembly GCA_037126765.1). NCBI lineage: Eukaryota > Viridiplantae > Streptophyta > Magnoliopsida > Lamiales > Lamiaceae > Stenogyne > Stenogyne calaminthoides. The sequence continues at coordinate 850,119 of JBBCBC010000008.1, read as the reverse complement.
GGAAAATATGATGCATATGGTGGAGTCATCGAGCAATATTCAAGGAATCGTCATCAATGAATTAGACAAGAATACTACTACAGCTGCTGCAACAAATTTGGGGAACCCTAATGTGGATCATCAAGAAATTCAAGATCCCAAGTTGATTGATAAAGCTGCAACAAGTATTAGGAAATTTGGCTTTGATGTTTATCAAGAATCTGCAATTAGGAGCATTGATAAAGGAAAGGAAAAGATGCTGCATGTGGGGGAGTCATCGAGCATTAATCAAGCTGCAGATAATGAAGACAAGAATACAAGATCAATGGGTGCTGAAACAAATTTGGGAAACCCTAATGTGGATCATCAAGAAATTCGAGATATCCCCAAGTTGGTTGATCAAGAAACTGCAAGGAGCATTAATAAAAGAAAGGAAAAGATACTGCATATGGGAGATTCGACCAATACAAGCACAATGGGAAACGCTAAAGGAATCATCATCAATGATGAGAAGAAGAATACAGCAAGAAACCCTAGTACAAATTTGGAAAACCCTAAAGTGGTTCATCATCATTATCATGATCTTCAAGAACCGAACCCACCGCCGTTTCATCCAAAAATCCTTAAAGAAATCCGTGAGCCGCCCGCTTTGTTGTTCGAGAAGAAGCTGGAGCCTCCGGATCTATATTCGGGTCCGAACCGGTTACGAATCTTGGATCCCACGAACGTGATTAGGTTTATGAACCGGGAAGAGAGAAGCAAGATGCACAATGGAGGTTTTGTTAGTGTGATTACAAGAGAGGCAGCACGTGCCGTTAAAGAACACGTATTGCAATTAGCAAAGTTGGAGGGAAGCCCGCATGATATTGTGTTAGTTCTTAGAGGTGGATGGTTGTGTGTTTTGGCTGATCTCAGATTGAAGCTTGGGGATTTAGTTCAAGGATGGGGCTACAGGAAAGACGGTGAATTCCGATTGGCACTCAATATTATTAGGGTTCCATATTCAAAGTCTTGATATTTCTCAGTTTGAATCATTAGTAGAACTGTAAAGAACTTTAGCTTTGATTAATATGTAGTCTCGATTTGGTTCAGTCAATATATGCTGTTGCTTGGATTTGTTTTCTGGTGATTGTATACTTTGTTAATTGAGTCAAAAGCTAGCTATATATGTCGAGATAACATAATTTAGAATAAATTTTTAGAAAGAACAATAATGTAGTACTTGATATATTTTTTGTTTTGAAAATTAAAAACAATTTTTGGTACTCTTTAATAAGTGTGAAATTAAATTAAATTATACAAGCATGCCTATATAAATAAGTTAATGAAACCAATTAATGTCAGCATGTACAACTGCATATTACTCACTATTTTTTAATCATTACTGTTGGAAGGTAAAAGTAGTGCATGCAGAACAGTAAAGGCAAAAGGACTGCATGCATAACTGCATACATGCCCATATTCAACAAACTCTCTCTCTCTCTCTTTCTTTAAACTTTGACTCATTAATGTAAATTTTACTTTTTGACTTAGGAGGGAGTTAATTAACCATTAATTAATTAATCTAGTACTAATTTTAATTTCGACATACCAAACAGCTAATTGCTGTTGTATTGTTGATCCAGAACTTGAATGACCTTGTTAGCTACTGCACTTGCATACACATTCGAACCTCCACAAATCTGCAAACAATCATACATATATAAACATAATCAATTACAACATACATGAATCAATAAACCAAATTAGCTCATAAGAACTAAAATATATACCTTAGCATTCACAAGATAAGTATAGCAATCACCAATAGCCCCACCACACACGTTATGGATCTCCAGCTGAAGTTGATCAAAAGCCTTTCCCACAAAAAGCAAGCAGTTGATTATCCTCTTTTGAACTATTAACTTGACAGTAACATCATTATCCATGATTCTAACATCAACCTCTGCAATTTTTGATTTCCTGTGAACCCATGAGCTCTTAACCAATGAACTCTCCAAATCATCAAAACTCTGCACATTTTCTTCGCCCTTTACCATTTCTTTAACACGTCTCCTTTTTTCAACAAGAACTTTGAGCTCACTCACTGTCCTCTTCAGCTCGTTGATGTACTCGATTGTATCCCCGACGATCGACGCCCTATCGTCCTTCATTAGCAAAACATAAATTTCATTAATTAATTGACCAAGATTATATATGAGCATATGTATATAATAGATTAATTACCTTTGTGGGATTAGGAATTAGTTCCTTGAGAGCTTTATACTTGGCGTTGAAATCCTTCCTTTTCTGCCTTTCAGAAGCAGAGTGTTTAACATCATCTTTACCAATATTTAATTTGTAGTCCATTTCCCCTGAAATTCCATCAACATTTTGATTGATCTCTGCAAAATCCCCATTTGGGAAAGAATGATACAACAAAGAAGAGGGCTGTGAGGCAAGATTCAAAGGGTCGACATAAACAGGATCGAACATTAACCCAAGTGAAGCCAACAGATCTGGGGGTAATTTCTGCGGAATGGCATTTGATGAAGAAGGAAGCAGCAATAAATCAGGATACGGGGTTTCAGGAAATGAACCAGTGGTGTAAATTTGATACTGATTTTCACCATTAAAACCGCAATTGCTGTTGTTGTAACACTGATTCTGCATCTCCAAATGAAGAGGATTTTGAGGGTGTGGATTTTCCGCCATGGAAAAGCTCTGATCGTTGCTGCAATTTGGGATATGGGTTTGGGAGAAACCATCATCCTCATCGCCTTCAATCATTCCTCCACCATCTAAATGTGTTTCATCAAAATGATCATCATGATTCATCTCTGATTTTCTGTTTTTCACCAGCTTTCAGCTATTGCTCTGTATTCAACTCTTAGTCAGTGTACCTTAAAGAAAGAAAGAAACAAAACTGTAAAAAGAGTATAGCAACAAGAATCATATTTCAAAGTGTAGTACGACTGGTAATCAATAGAAAATAAAAAATGGGCCCCGCCTGCAACAAAATTAACAAACTCTGACAACTCTGGCCTTTTCTTTTAAACTTTTGAAAACACAAGTAAAAAGATTATAAATTAGTATTTGTGTCTCAATTCTCAATCATATTAAAAAAGGTGATAATGGGTAGAATAAACCTCTCAATCATTAATATCGTGATATTTATCAATTAATATTATTATACGTGTAAATTAAAATTATAAAATTAAATATTATAAATTTTAATTTATAAAAATAGTGATATAAATTAATTTATATGTGTAACCGTACTCATTTGATAGTATGAATAAATGTTATAGGAATTGTGTGATTTTTGTCCCATATAATACCTACTAATATTATTAATATACATATATTTTTTTAAAAGATAATCTATCATTAAGCACATGGAACATCTTTTCATCTTGTTATCAATTGAAATTGTAACCACATTGCAACGACAAATATCACCATCATAAAAGGGAATAAATTATATTTATGTGTCTCGAACTCAAGACCTCGAGGTTTTAAATAGTGGAGCTCTAACTATTTGAACTATTTATATTTGATCCTTATAACTTAATTAGTACTCCATTCGTCCCGGGATAATATGCACCCTAAAATGGGCATAAAGATTAAGGAAGTGTAATGATGAGTATAGTTTTGAGGGGTAATTTTGTAATTTTTTATATATAAAATTAAAAAATAAATTGAATTGTGTGTATGTGTCGGGCCAAAAGTAATGATATTTTGTGTAATATTATAGATATTGTAAGGATGAAGATTATGAGTGTTTTTCATTTTTTAAGTGTGCATGTTATTATGGGATGGATAAAAAAAAAATGTGCGCATTAACTTGGGACCACGGGAGTATAACTTTAAAGTATTAATGGTAAATAAATACTATTTATGTCCTGTTTTTTTTTTTTTTGTCATTTCACTTTTGGCTCGTGTTTTAGTGAACGAATTGTTTATTAATATATTAAATGATATAGTGACTTTTAACGAGATGAAGGATAGATGAAGGGTAGAAGTATCATACCCCACCTTAAAAATCTCTTTATCATTTCAAATACTAATAAACAACTCGATCGCTAAAACACGGGCTAAATAGTAAATGAACAATCTAAAATAGGATGGAGAGAGTATCACATTTTCATTCTTGATGGCCGATAGCAGTAGAGATGTTAATCCGGGCCGGGCTAAACTGGTCAACCCATTTAACCCTATTGTATGTAAGGTTAGGGTTCAATAATTGTAGACTCATTTAAAATCGGGTTTTTTGGCCCGGACCGGTTAGCCCGCGGTTTAAACGGCTATCCCGCCGGTTAACTTGGCCAACCCGCTGGCACGCATACTTGTATAACACCATGAAAAGTTCAATTGCTCACATGCCTCCACCATCTAATTATATTCTTAATTATCTACTGGTGAGAAAAAGTACTTCCTCTCAACAATTTTAATGCTTATTCATTTAATTTATTTGAATGATGCAATTTGTACATTGATTAGTTATCAACTCATATGTTTGACGTTCTTTTAGGTCTTTTTGTGCATCTTCATTTTTGTGCTTCAACAGAGAGGGGATAAGAGCTTGTTGTTTGATAATTTGATTGTATTTGCAAGCAGTTATTTTCATGTTTTTTTTTTCAATTGTACTTTTGTCATTATGTTATATTTTAATGTGATTTTGACTATATGAACAATGTTTGGATTATTAAGTCTGAAAAGTATCATAATATGATTACAACTTTTGAGTTTATGAACAATGTTGGGAATATTTAATATTAAAAAAATAAAAAATTGAAAGTCCGTCAGTGACCCGTTTTTCCCGTAGCTCGCTAGAGTTAGGTTTAAGTCTCAACTATTAATGACCCGTTAAAAGTGAACCGGTTAAGATCCTAAATCGTTTAGACCGCAGCCCTATAAAACTGACCCTAATAAGTTAGGGTTAGCCCGTTTAACATCTCTAGATAGCGGTGCTTCTTTTGAACATTTTGTACTAAACTGCTGGCATGGCCCGCACATTATCTTCGTTCATTTTAAATGACTATGACAATTGACAATAGAAAGCCCGGAACATAAATTTCATGTTTCAATTCAATAATGCATAGACTTATTTTAATTTTTACGTACGGATTTAAAATATAAATTTAATATGATTGAAATTTTAGAATTTTCTCATGTCCTCTTATTTCGACAAAAACTTATGTAAACTCGAATTCACCATAAACTCAATTTTTAAGTATCACTATTTTGTATAAAAATTATCATTGTTATGCATAAAAAATTTGATTGTTATGCACAAAAAATATTACTGTTAAAAATTACATTATATTTAAACAGTGATTTTTTGTGCATAACAGTGATAGTTTTATATATAATAGTGGTAGAGTTCATGAATAGACCCGATTTACAGGAATGTTACTCTCTTAAATTTCACCCTTACGAGAGAAATAATTTTATAAATTAATTATTCGTTGAAATTAAAAACTAAGTGTATTGAGTAAGGTCATTTTAGTCCATACAAAAATTAAGAGGACTATAACAGAGAAACAAACATATAATTTGGTACATACTAAAATAAAAATCAAATACTATATGTTGATGATACCATCTAGTTTGCAATTTAATATGTTTTAATAGTTTCGTATCAAGTGTCTCGTTAGCAATGTACAATAAAAATTAATAAATTTAAATTTTAGATATTTTTACCATTAATCAATTTAAGAAAAAGTAATCTATGGCATATGAAGAGATAATTGAAGCAATTTAAAAACATAAAATGGAAAATAAAGCATTTTCTTAATTAAAAATTTTTTAGAGATTTTTCAATTGGGTAAATTTGAAAGAAATTAGAGAAGAGTAGTTGGAAAGCACAAGTTCTACACTTTAACGACGCACCTACATAATTGCGTGACGCATTATAAATATCAACAATTAATAATAGTATATATATTTAGTATTTTATTTTTAACTATTGGTTCTAGTTAATATCAAATAAATTTATATATTAAATCATCAAGTTGAAACAACCAAACTTATTAAATTAAATGATAATTATCAAAATTATATATGAGATATTGACTGAAAAATAAATAATATTACTAAATTAGTATAATATACATAAATATTTTTTTGCAATTGACTTTAGTTGCTAACAAATCATGATATCTTCAAATATATTAGAAAAGATTGCTACCTAAATAAATTCATTCGGATTATAATTTCAAATATACTATATTATTACAAATAATTTCAATGAATTTATATTATCCAAATGTGATTTTTTAAATATACAAATCATTATAGATCAAAACTATCTATTTAATACAGTATAATAAACCAAGAAAGATTAAGACAATATATATTATACATATATAAATAAGTCTAAAAGTAAAAAATAAAATTTGAATCGAAACACGCAATGAATATTGGTTCCGGTTATATAAACCCCCAGTATTAGTAAATACACCACTTCAAACATACACAGCCCTATATTGTTTAAAGGGAAAATTGTCAAATAAGCCCTTAAATTTACCACGCAAGATCAAGTAAGTCCTTGAATTTCTTTTTTGTCCATCAGAACCCTTTTCTTTTGAAAAAAGGGTTATATAAGCCCCTAAACTTATTCACCAGAATCGAATAAACCCTTTATCTATTATTTTATTCATCTAAACCCCTATTCTCATTAACTTACATAAAATAAACTTAAACATGTAAACCACTTTTCTCAATTCCTTATTATATATCAATATTAAATTTTGAGTAAATGTTAATTTAAATATCTCATGCATATAATATTATTTAAAAAGATACTTCTATATTATACATTTGTTTTTTTAAAATAAATATTTTTAATATATATAAAGTATTTTTTGTGATTTAAGTTTCATTATTAAAATATAAATAGTTGATCAGACTTAAGATCAAGCGTGATAAATATCTATACTTGATTTAATTTTTTGAAAAAAAAATTAATTAAATTTAATTAATCTATTATAAGTATGTACATTTTAATTTCTTCATGATACTTAAACAAAAATAATTTATTTTTTAAGTTAATCACTTTAATAAATAGATACGTGAAGTCTAAATTTTATTAATGCTAAAATTTTATTTGTTTAGAGAAAATTATTGTTTTAATTTTTTTATTACTCTGTGGACGAAGCATCCAAAAAATATTTTCAAAATTATATACAATATGGATGTGATATTTAAAATATCATTTACTCACAAATAAAAATTAATTTACAATAAAGAATTATAAAAAATGGCCTACATGTTTAGTTTTCTGAAAAATAAGGGATTATTTCGTCCAAGTTGAAGAGAATAAGGGTTTAGTTGTATAAAATAATAGATAAAGGGCTTATTCAATCCTGATTTTATCAAAGAAAAAAAGGTTTATATGAATAAAAAGAAAGTTCAAGGGCTTACTTGGTTCTGTGATATAAGTTTAAGGGTTTATTTGACCCTTTTCCCATTATTTAAATATTCACCTTCCCCACATACACAACCCTTTTTTTTCCGCCATCCTCCGCCGCCCCTCGCCTTCCGCTGCCCCCCCACCCCACCCCAACGCACAACAATAATCTCGCCCCACCTAGATTTCATGGACGCTCGTCTTCTTCCTCCCCCTTTCATTTTCTCATGCCCAAATCTTAGGTTTTCCCTGGGTTTTTAGTGTTTTATCATTTTCATTTGAACTATGAAAAAATAGTAGTGGGATTTTAGAAAATTGCAGGCGGACGGCGGTGTTGGGCGGCAGGTGACGGTTGACGGCGGCTTTGGTTAATATTTGGGGGTGTATTAAATTAATAAATTTAAAATGAGAAAGGGTAATATAGGATTTTTATTAAAAAAATTATTTTAAGAAGTGGATCTAATAATGTTGAGAGGCAAATTATAGTGTAAACCAATTTTACGGTGAAACTGGTTCAGGAGTGTGACTTATATTACTAAAGAGTGTGATTTTTTATTGTAAAGGGTGTAACGTTTTACTATAAAGAGTATTACTCATAAAAGTGAAGGGTGTGACTTATATTATAGCAAAGAGTGTCGTAGTGATAACTGAAAGGTGTGACTTATATTACTAAAGAATATGTCTGTAAAAAAAAAACAAATTTTACGGTGAACAAGTTTCATAGCATACCAATTCATGTTGAGATTATATAATTTATATTGAAAAGGAAACAATTAATGAAAACTTGCAAAGAAATGCTGTTGTTTGGAGTGAATTTACTGTAAACTAAGGATGACAAAAAGGAGACAGTATGTTGTTTGGAGTAAACTGGCTGAAAAACTCGAGTCCATAGTCTTCTCATAGTGCTAAAGGTATGCGTGTAATTACTTTCAATAGGAATCAAACTCCGTGGGCATGAACTTTTTGGTACCATGAAAGAATTACATCTCATTAATATATTTAAATTTGTAAATAAGAAAATGAAAAAAACAAGCAAGAGAAGGTCAGAAAATTCTAGTTTGGATGATCACAAGGAACTGGCCGCTCGTTATCTTGTTCGAAAAGACGCTCACAAAATCGTATACTGATTGGGGTAAAAATCGACTATCATCTCTAACGCAGATAAATTGCTAGAGTTTTTGAGAGAAGAAAAAAAATAAAGGTGAAAGATAAACAAGATTATCTTGTCGTCGTTACGAAAGAAGCACTGTTAGCCCGTATACTGATTGGGGTCAAAATCGACTATCATCTCTGACGCATATAAATTGCTAGAGTTTTTTAGAGAAGAAAGAAAAAATAAAAGTGAAAGAAAGCACTGTTAGCCCGTAATCAACACACTTTGCACCTAACAACGTGGAAGATGAATAAAAATACAAAGTGTGGGAATTCAGTTCATGCATGGAGGCTGGAGCTACCGTCAAGGCGATGAATTTCCATTGGCACTAAATCTTATCAAGCCAATTAATTCTCAAGTTTCTTAATTTTTATTCAAATTTATGAACTATTAGAATACAGTCATCTTAATGCAGTTTATTTTTTCTTTAAGTACATCTGGATTTAGTTAAATTGAATGAAATGGAAGTAATTTTTTATTTTTTTCATTAAATCAAATTGAGTTCAAATTTGATATGTTGTTTGTACTCCCTCCGTCTCAATTCATTTTGCACACTTTTCATTTGCGGACCGTCTCAATCCATTTTGCACACCCCAAATATGGAAAAAAATCTCACAATCTCCACCCTCCATCCCCTTTCAAAAGTCAACAAAACACACAAAAAATAAAATTTCTTATTATGTGTGCATATCTTAGGGTGCAAAATGAATTGGGACGGAGGAACTATAGGTTATTGAATGATTATGTGCAATGTTAAATGTTAACACAATTATAATCAGGTGGCTTAGCCCACTGACCACTGGGCTCCTCAATTGAGTGGGAGACCCAGATTCGATTCCCTTTGGGAACGAATTGGAGTTATGGGAGTTATAAGGTGGCATGGTGAATTTGTGGAGTGTTTGGGGTGCTAGTTGTACTAACTACTAACAACTAACTTTGTCCGATAAAAAAAAAGTTTTAACACAATTATGTACGGATCTGAAGCATTTAGATGTATCTAGTGTAGGCGCGAATGTTTAATAGTAAGAGCGTGAACGTTTAATGGTGAAATCTTGAATGGAGTCGGTGCATGCGCATTACTAGTTACTACCTAACGTATTTTAAAATTTTATAATTTATTGTATTAAAATTTATAATTTGTTACATTAAAACATGTAGTTGTAAATTTCAGTGTACTAAATTAAAAATTTAATGTAATAAAGTGCATAGTGCACTTGATGTACATAAGACAGACTTTCAATATATTGATGTGATAATACTCTTGAATTCAAAAATTATAAAACTTCACAAATTATAAACAAATAAATACTCCCTCCGTCCCAAACTTGATTTCCACATTACTGTGTGATTGCGTTTTAAGAAAAAATGATAAAGTGGTAAAATGTTGTGTAGAAAGAGTTGTTTATTAGTATTTTATGTGATAAAGTGATGGGTAGTTGGGGTCAAAAAGAGTTATTTATTAGTATTTTATGTGATAAAGTGATAAAGTAAGTATTTCCATTTAAGGAAAGTGGAAATCAAGTATGGAACGCCCAAAACGAAAATGTGGAAATCAAGTTTGGGATGGAGGGAGTATTTATTTTTCAAAATTTTCCTATACCCTTTACTTCTTAAATCAAATACATATGTAATGTTAATTTTGTTTTGTTTTTTGTTTTTTCTTTTTTTTTTTTTGAGCGCATGTTAATTATGTTTTTAAAGCAATATATATGTAACGTTAATAGCAGTCAATAGGAAATTATGTTTTGGCGCAATAATTTGTGTGAAAATTTCTCATAAATTTTATTGACAAAAATTTATGCGAACTCTATTGTTTTAAGAGGCACATTTGCATGAGACGGTCTCACAGTAAAACGGAATATAAATTGAACATTGACGTTTTAACATTTTGTGAGGAGTGGGTGTGATTTGAGCTAAGTTTTACTCCGTCTCATGCATGAGATTGTCTCATATGAGTTTTTGTCTTATTTTAATATCATCATTATATAAAAAATTATCACTATTATACATAAAAATTGATCATTATTTTAAAAATAAAATATTTTTTAAAGAGTAATAATTTTTATACATAATAATGATAATATATTGTTGTCTTTTAAAAAAAAAAACTATATCTATTTATCCTCGTTCGGATAATGAAAATTTATATGTGAATTTTGTTGGCCTCCACTTATTTTTTAAATTTTTTTTCTTTCGTGAAATATATAATAATTCCAATTAATTTTATTTCACCCTATTTCTTTTCACGTCTCTGTTATAAATAAAATAAAGTTTTAATCGGCTGGCCGAAAAAAACGAAACATGTTTTTGGATCATTAGATTGGAAAATAAATTTCTGAAATGAAACAAATAAACCTTTCCCGGACGAGATTTTTATTAATAATTAATGTAAATATAAGGTGCATATCATGCATTTCTTAATATATTTTAAAATTATGTAATTTATTACACTAAAAATATAATTTGTTTATATTAAATTGTGCAACTATTAATATAAAAAATAAATTGTATTGTCAGTGTAAACAAATTTCATGATTTTAAAATCACTATGGAGTGCATTATGCACGTGATGCATATGAGACCCCCTCAATAATTAATATACCAACTAAAATTTTATTATATATAAAAAAAATATGCCTAAAATTCGTATAAAAATTTCATTGTCTTTTCTTACAGTATTTTATAAAAGTTTCACCATCTGATAATTTTCTTGAACCGTCCTTGAATAACAGTATTACATCATATGCTACGTACTTGCAGGGATGGATTTAGGGAGCGATCGCCAGGTTTAAAAAATTTATATTATATATGTAAAAAAAATTATATTTATATTTTAAAATTATAATTTTTTGTCATTTCGCCCTACATGGGATATTAAAAATTTTGTCTCCTTTAGAACGAAAATTCTAAATGCATCCCTTCATACTTGCATCAAATGTTCCTCTAGTATGGTATTATTATATCATATGCTAGTATGGGATGTTTGATATAATTTGTAGACGATTAAATATTTCTGGTTTAACTCAAAAAAGAAAAAGAAAAAAAAAGGAAAGTCACCCTCTCGTTTTCGTCTCTTCCCCCTTCCAATTTTGTTAACAAGTTACAAATATTCAATACATAAAATATTACACCAAAATGTAACAAAAGATCATCTCTCTATGGGAAGCTATAAGCGTAGCTATTCACTAGATGAATTTTCTATTATGGGCCCGTTTGCTAGCCCTAAAAAGGCCATGAAAACAACGATTTCACGGATTTTATTGTCTTTGGTAGGTCAGATTTTTTTTCACGGCAGACCGAGAAAAGAACAGGAAGTGAAACATATTATGGCTCTTTACTGTAGCTCTTCAGCGATCCCATCTGACCATACCCCTCCGATTTCTTTTCGCGATTCTTTTCTCACGTAGTAAAGGTGTGAAATTTTAGAAATAACCCTCACTCCATCCTCGTCGTTCCGTCACCATTTGAGATGGAATTCTGTAGCGCCTTTCTTCTCCAATTTTCAATGGGTTTTTGTAGTTTTTGTACTGCCTTTCTTCTCCAATGGGTTTTTGTAGTTTTTGTACTGCCTTTCTTCTCCAATGGGTTCTTTAATGGTGTTTTCGCTTTCTTTTTCTTGGTGTGATTTCAATTGTTTTGATTGATGATATGGTTGCTGCAAATTGACGAATTTTGTTTTCAAAATCTACCCCTCTTCCTCTCTCTCAATTTTTCTTCTCTCTTTCACCTATACATACATACTGCTCCTGTATGTATAGATGTGAAAAACCTCTCATGGATGTTCATGTTTCTACTACTGATTGATATTGTTGTTTCTTATTTTTTGTCACTCCAAGCAATGGATCGATGAATGAGTGACGGATTATCAACAGTTCGTAGATCTTTTGAGAAATCTTCGATTTTTTGTTTTTGTTTTTTTGCACTTGCTCTCATGTAATTTTAGGCGTTGGTAATGGGGTTGCTTTAATTTGTGTCAAATTGATGTTGGGTTTGCTGAATTGTAGTTGAGGTTTTCTGAATTATGGTCACTTTTCAATATTTCCTCAAACTTCCAATAAAGATGATGATGAAGGGTAAAATAGTACTTTTAATATTTTCTTATGTACTAATACCATTTTATTTCCATTATATCAAACAACCATATTAAATACATTTTCTCACCTTATCTTGAGGGGTCCCACTATATTTTTCTCTCACCTTTTCTCATCTCTCTTTTCTCATCTTTTCTCATCAATCCTACCAAACGGAGCCTATATATAATACTTATGTTCTCCTCCGATATACAATTACAATTTGATAATATGAGATTAATCATGATTTGAGAACATCATAAACACAAAGGGAGGCATGCCATTGCTCATATGATTGCCTATCCAGAAAATGCAAATATTAAGTCGTTATTTTTGTCAATAAATTACTTATTACATATATTAGCTAGCTAATTAAAGGGTTCTTAATTTAATTAATTGCCAACTTCACTACACCCTATGTTATGACCACTTCGGACAACATCATGCTTGAGAATGCAACGGAAAAGAGCCCTCCATTGTTCTGCACAACATCACATTGAAAGCTAATCAAAGTGAGTTAATGTTAATGTATATGTAAAAGGAAATTTGGCTTAACTGGTTAAGTGAGAAAAATGCGCACGATCAAATCAAATGCTCACTCTTTTTCTATTTCATTTAGTCCCAAATTACAATCTAATTCAATTATTTAAAATACTAAGTGGACCATAATGCTATAATCTCAAGTTGAGGCTTAATTAAATAAGGAGCTAATCATAAAAGTAAGCAAGATTTTCACTTACAGAATGAATGGCTAGTCTAGCTACTGCTTGATCCAATTGCAGCATACTGCTTATCAACAACTTCAATTAGTTTGTTGGCCACTGCGCTCGCATAAACACTCGAACCTTCAGAAATCTGCAAAAACACAGAACAATTAATTTCAGAAAAAATCATCTTCATTAATGAAGATAGATATAGAATTATAATTAGGACCTTTGAATTGAAAAGATAACTATAGTAATCCCCAATGAGGCCTCCAGCAACATGATGGAGATCCAGCTGAAGCTCATCAAGAACCTTTGACACAAACAACAGACAATTGATCCTCTTCTGCTGCACCAATTTCACAGTCACTTCGTCGTCAATGATTCGGACATCAACCTCGGCATTCTTGGATTTCCTCAGAAGCCATGAACTCCTGAATGTGGATCCATTGATGTGGGGGTGATCCAAATCATCGTTCCCTTCCATTGCGTCCTCTGTTTTAGGCCTCTTGAGTCTTTCTTTAGCACATCTCTTCTTCTCCACAAGAACTTTCAGCTCACTCACTGTCCTCTTTAGCTCCATGATGTACCCAATCGCATCCCCCACAATTGACGCTCTATCGTTCTGAATATTTTCAGTTTATCCAATACAAGAAGAAACTATTAACATTAATAAACATTCAAGGAGTAACACTTCTTGTGTAAACACAACTAATACTGTTCAATGAAAACAACTAATACCGTTCAGTGAAAACAACTAATACTGATCAATGAATACAACTAATACTATTCAATGAAAACAACTAATACCATTTAAAACACACACACAATTTGCAACATTTTCAAGAAATTAAAATTAGTTTGATTACCTTTGAGGGACTAGGAACCAATTTCCTCAAGGATTGGTACTTCTCATGCAAGAGCACTCTTCTGTGCTTTTCAGTAGCAAAGTGCTTATCATCTTTCCCATCTCTGTTCTTCCCCACACAATCCATTTCCGCCGCATTGAATTCAAAAACACCATTTTCAAAATTAGACCTCCCAATCCCATCCCCATTCTGATACAAGCCCCCATTTTCCCTATCATCAACGCCACTGAACAGAGACCCATTTTGAAAACCCCCATTAGGTAAAGAATGAAACAACTCCCTCAACAAAGGGGGCTGTGGGGGCAGATTCAGAGGTAACAGGGGATCATACACCACGCTCCCCGAGGAGGCGCCGCCGTCGCCGGAAGGATTGATTTCGCCCAGAATCCCTAGCGAAGCCAAGAAAGATGGGTTTTTCTGTGAAAAGGTAATTGATGAAGAATTCGGAAGCAATTGAGAAGATGAGCATCTGGGAAGAGGAAACATGTTGAATAAATCAGGGGGGTTGGGGTATGGGGGGATTTGATCGGGAAATTGATGCATATGGCCGTTTTGCAATTGGTTGAAGGTGCTCATTTCCTGCCAGTTAGGGCCCTGCTCCATCTCATCTTGTTCAATTTCTAGATGATGCTGGAATTCCATTTCTAGGCCAGAGGCAGAGGCGGCAGATTCTTGGTGGCAAATTGGGTAGGACTGTTCATCCATGGAAAAGTTTTGATTATTGTCGCAATTTGGTACATGGGTTTGGGAGAAACCATCATCGGCTTGAAGCAATCCTCCTCCATGATCAAAATTACCACTTTCTTGATACATTTCTGCCTGGGTCCCCTGTATTTTGAGCCTTTTCACAAGACTAAAGTTGTGAAAAAGCTTAGTTAGTTGATTAATTAATCACAAAGCATAATTGAAAAATAAGTGGAATTGTGTAAAATTGATGTTGTTTCAAGAAATTAAAAGGCTTACCTCAAAAGGAAGCTCAGCATTCAATGGATATATTTTTCTCTGTTTTTAAAGTGTGTATACAAAATGACAAACTTTGTGGCAGTAGTACGTTTATGTGGGAAAGAAAGGCGCACAAAAGCTTATAAACTTATGTAACAACAAACTCTGCAAGTTTTTATTTACTTGAAGTGGCCAAAAATCAAAGAAATGAGACCCACTCTATAAATGGTTACGTTTTAGTGTTTTACATGGTGTTCTATTATTGTTAATATACATAATGAGTCTAATAAATGACATTATAATAATTATTAACAACACTTGTTATTTATTAAAAGCAAATGACACATAAGATGAAATGTCACGGCAGGCTATATGATCTTGATTGTCGAACTTCGTACCGTAATGAGACATTTAAAAGTTAAATATTTGTTAAAAATTGTATATTTATAAAAATAATATATATATATATGTATATATAAATATATAAAATGTCCTTTAGATATCAATTTATGTGCTATGAAAAATTAATAATTGTACCATGTCAAACTTAATATTTTATTAACTTGTAAGAAGAATAACGACACCTAAAAAATGCATAATGCCTTGAAGGAGGATTGAGGCACCAATATTAGTTCACGGACAAATTAATAAAGTCAATAATAACTCTGAATCATTGAACTGAAAAGAGAAAGGATAATGAGTTAAGTAGAGATCGTTAATTGACCTTAAAATTTAAAGCCTCAAGTAATTTGACTTATGTGTTAATAAATTTAAAATCTACTCAATGAAATTATTTTTAAAATCCTTTCCCAAATTATTTTTGGTTCCTCAATAGCAGACATATTGTATTTCCTACATAACCACAATGACGATTTTGTACTCTCTTTTCTTTTTTTTTTTTTTTTCCTCTTAATTATAGTTTGTTGGTTGTGCGAGCGTCGTAATTAACTTTTGTTAATTTATTTGTCTTAAAAAACTGTAATTATAGTCTGGTGTGGGCCTCCACTATCCTGTCAAAAATTCCTTCCATGCAATCTGAGCACTCTAACTAACCAACCCTATAAGGCCATAACCACCTTCACATCATATATTATTTATAACGATATATTATTCGGTCCTAAGTATCAGATAAATAATCTCAAAAAAATTAATTCAATTAAATAATGATACAATTAAGTCATGTAAAGGTCGTGTCCAGTAACATCGCCAATATGGAATCTTAATCTTGAATCTCGATAAGCTCATCCTTATTTTAAGCAACACCAAATTATAAATGGAGAATTTCGAATTTTATATCTTTACTGCAAAAAACACTTTTTAAGTTCATAACCCGATTAGAATCGGGATGTTCAATGCACCTATTTTTTATTGTATTAATCTAAAATTCATATAAATTATCCCACACTTAGTTCAATTGTTCTCATTTATAAGTTCATAACCCGATTAAAATCGGGATGTTCAATGCACCTATTTTTGAATGGTTTGTGCAGTACACATATTTTTACAAGAGACTTGTTATGTTTAGTACTATAATATATCAATAAATTCTCCTATGAAATTGATTTTTACTGTGAAGTTGATGTCATTACACTCATAAGTTGATAAAATTACTCTTATAAATTAATATCTACATCATTTAGTGTCATGACATAAATGCAACCGTACAAACTGTATATTTTGAATAAATTTCATCAGAGACTTACTCATATGATTACAAAATATAAACTTCTAAATAAAATCAATGTACAAATAAATTTATATACAGTAATGTGCAATTCTATTTTATTCTTTGGGATGAATATAATAATAATGTTGTAATTGATATTTCCCTAATTGTGCAAATCAGTTACAACAGAAAATCAAAACTGAACATGTATCATATCTCAAAAGTAGAGGTAATCCAATCATTGGAAAGTAAAAGGCTATTCACACAAATGGTGTGATAGGGAAACCAGCACAAATGAAGGATATTGTTTATTTGTTTAGTTTTCATCGTAACCAAACATATTCTGTCAAAAAAAAAATCATAACCAAACATATATTATTACGTATTTAGGTGTCTACTTCAAAATTATTAACCAAGAATACAAACTTAATGTTCTATTGTTTCTGTCTCTTTTATAATAGTTCAGATACTCGAATATATGCACTTATGAGAGTCTTTTTTCTGTGATGATTCACCTTACTTTGTGTTTGGACTTCACATTAATTCTTTTTTGTGCAATTGAACAATATAATTTTCTTTAGATTTAAAAAAGAACTTTAGAAAATACAAATTTAGTGGTGAATCCATAAAGAAATCATCCTTGCAATTTGAATATTCCAAACCAAATATTTATTTGGTGTAGGTTGAAAAATGTTGAACATGCTTTCTACCTGATTTTTTTCGACTCACCTAAGCATAAAAAATGATTAGGAAAAACTCTTGCTTTTTATTTTGTACGTTAATATCTTTTACTTTCCTGAATTAGTAATCAATTTTAAAAGTTAATTAACACGAACAAATTCTATAAAAAAAATTGAAAAAAATGCCACGTCAACTCATAACAAGTTGCTAACCCATTCTAGTGACCAAGGGACTAGAAATTGAATTTTGAGAGTTAATGAAACAAAATTCAATTTAGAAAAATAGAATGTCCTGAAAGCAAAAATAGATAAACTTAATGAACTAAAATAAACATTTTATCAAAGACGAACTCTAGGGTAAATAAGTTGAGTCACACTTGCGTGAGACCGTCTCACAGTGTAACGGAACTATTTTGGCGTTGGTGTTTTAACTTTAGAAGGGATGAGTATTAATTTGTACCCATCTTATACGAATTTTTGTTCTAGTTTTCTTTATCAAAAAAGATATAAACTATAAATCAAATTATAATCTCCAGCCCCTCAATTATTTACCTTTGCACCCTCCATCATAGAGAGATGGTGTGTTTTCTAGCGAAAGGTTTAGTTGCAGGGCAAGGCAAGAAACCTAGAAAAAAGGGTGAATTGTTCATCTTAAACGGTCACTAAATAAACGATTACGTATTAAACTATCTGGCAAGATAATACATCTCTCTCTTACTCTAAATTAATCCATACATCTTATCAAATAAATAATTTTAGAGGAGGGAGTTGAATGAGTAGTTCATAGTTAATGGTATATTTTAAAATATTTATCTTTTTAATCTTTATTATTTTTCAATAATGGATGATTCGCAATAAACTATATATTTATAATTAATTATAAGTATTGTGTTTATTTTTTTCAATAAAATTGCCATTTAGAACTATTCTCTTTTTACCAAAACTAAAAGTGGATTAGATCTATAGTATTAATGTATTTTTTATGTTATAATCAACTCAAAAATTAACTTATACTTAACTTAAAAATAGAAAAAATAATGGATCCTAGTAAATCGGGGCTCCATTCATTTGGCGGGAATATGAATATGAGCCCCCAACTTTTGAGTCGCATATGTTCATTTCTCTTTCCATAAGAAACCTAACTCGCATATTCAGAAAACGCCTGACTCGCATATGTCAAGTTGAATCCACCTTATCGAACTCGTTCAAAAGTGACTTGGATGATTTCTTGGAGTTGATCGGCTTTGACCACCCACTCTTCTTTTCTTGACCCGGCCCTGGTGTACGACATCAATGACTCTAGCACCAAAAATACAGCTGATTCTGCGTTTTTTAACATGCAAACAAGACTTTCAGATTCTTTCTCCATGGCCTTACTCGTACAACTCCTCAGATTTTTCAAACAATTTTGGATCATTTTCTTTGATTTCCTTCTGGAGATGAAGTAACTGTTGATGCCCTTTGCATCCTTTCTCCTTAAGGATGACAGGAGATCTCTTGAATCTTGCTTCGTGAGTGAGAGAAGATCCTTGACTCCGCTGCAAGCATCCAGAAGCCTAATGTAATAATCCAATATTGCATCTGAAACCATTTGTTGATTGTGTGGCTGCAGAAACGGATCATGAATGTTGTTGTAGAGATTTGTAAGGCCATTTACTCTGTTGTTCATTGATGAAAGCGATGAACAAGCCGTCTCTGAAGATGTCAATCTGGACAAGTTGTCTTCAAATTGAGAAACGGCAGAGCTTCATGTATTGGGCAAGTTAAGAGAGCGGTCATGATGATCAAGATAGGCAGAGATTAGCATTTTAATCCCATGTAATCGGTTGTTTGTTTGTGAGATGAGGGTCAAGCCAGTTCGGGATATGTCTATTCCATGTGGGATGTGAGATTGGGAGGGATTAACATTTTAATCCCTATATTGACTTTTAAGTACATGATTAAGAGTTGCAATACTACAATCTAAACACTTATTTTGATTCAAACAATCAAGTTAAATCTTACCCAATCCTAATCAATCATATCAAACCTAATCAATGAAATCATGTGAATCAAACGGGACCTATGTATTAATCATCACTTGAGAACACCATAAACACAAGGGAGGCATGTCATTGCTCATAGGATTGCCTATATCCTGAACAAGCAAATATTAAGTCGTTTTTTATATCTATAAATTACTTATTACATATATTAGCTAATTAAAGGCTTCTTAATATAATTAATTGCCAACTTCACTACACCCTACATTATGACCACTTCGGACAACATCATGCTTGAGAATGTAAGGGGAAAAGGGCCCTCCAGTGTGCTGCACAACATGACATTAAAAGCTAATCAAAGTGAGTTAATGTTAATGTAAAAGGAAATTGAACAGTAGATAAACTGGTTAAATGAGAAAAATGATAAGAGAAATATGTGTACGATCAAATGCTCACTCTTTCTTTACTGATAAAACGGGTTTTTCTTTCTATTTCATTTAGTCCCAAATTATAATCTAATTTGATTTATTTAAAACACTAACTACTTTTAGTGGATCATAATGCTATAATCTCAAGTTAAGGCATAATTAAATAAGGAGCTAATCATAATAGTAAGCAAGATTTTCACTTACAGAATGAATTGCTAGTCTAGCTACTGCTTGATGCTATTGCAGCATACTGTTTATCAACAACTTCAATTAGTTTGTTGGCCAGTGCGCTGGCATAAACACTCGAACCTTCCGAAATCTGCAAAAACACAACATTCATTCAGATAAATTAATTACAGAAAAATTCATGCAGATAGATATAGAATTATAAATCAAGCCTTAATTAGGACCTTTGAATTGAAAAGATAGCTATAGTAATCCCCAATGAGGCCTCCAGCAACATGGTGGAGATCCAGCTGAAGCTCATCAAGAACCTTTGACACAAACAACAGGCAATTGATCCTCTTCTGTTGTACCAACTTCACAGTTACTTCGTCGTCAATGATTCGGACATCAACCTCGGTGTTCTTGGATTTCCTCAGAAGCCACGAGCTCCTGAATGTGGATCCATTAATGTGGGGGTGATCCAAATCATCGTTCCCTTCCATTGCGTCCTCTGTTTTAGGCCTCTTGAGCCTTTCTTTAGCACATCTCTTCTTCTCCACAAGAACTTTCAGCTCACTCACTGTCCTCTTAAGCTCCATGATGTACCCAATCGCATCGCCCACAATTGACGCTCTATCGTTCTGAATATTTTCAATTTATTCAATACAAGAAGAAACTATTAACATTTATAAACATTCAAGGAGTAACACTAGGCAAGGAATTTAGTCCAAAATACCAAATGAAAGTAGATCGGTTTTTTTCATTCCCGACACAACTATTATTGTTCAATGAATATAACTAATATTGTTCAGTGAAAACAACTAATACCCGTCAATGAAAATAACTAATACTGTTCATTGGAAAAAACTAATAATGTTCAATGAAAACAACTAATATTGTTCACTGAAAGCAACTAATACTGTTCATGAAAACAGCTGATACAATTTAAAAGTACATAACAACTTGCAACATTTGCAGGAAATTAAAATTAATTTGATTACCTTTGTGGGGCTAGGAATCAATTCCTTCAAGGAATCGTACTTAACATTCAAGAGCACTCTTCTGTGCCTTTCAGTAGCAAAGTGCTTAACATCTTTCCCATCTCTGTTCTTCCCCACAGAATCCATTTCCGCCGCATTGAATTCAAAAACACCATTTTCAAAATTAGACCTCCCAATCCCATCCCCATTCTGATACAATCCCCCGTTTTCCCTCTCATCAACGCCGCTGAACAGAGACCCATTTTGAAAACCCCCATTAGGTAAAGAATGAAACAACTCCCTCAGTAAAGGGGGCTGTGGGGGCAGATTCAGAGGTAACAGAGGATCATACACCACGTTCCCCGAGGCGGCGCCGCCGTCGCCGGAGGGGTTGATTTCGCCCAGAAGCCCTAGCGAAGCCAAGAAAGAGGGGTTTTTCTGTGAAAAGGAAATCGAGGAAGAATTTGGGAGCAATGGAGAAGATGAGCATCTAGGGAGAGGAAACATGTTCAGTAAATCAGGGGGAGTGGGGTATGGGGGGATTTGATCGGGAAATGAACCGTTGTTGGTGTTGTAAATTTGATGGAGATGGCCGTTTTGGAATTGGTTGAAGGTGCTCATTTCGTGCCAATTAGGATTCTGATCGATCTCGTCTTGAATTTCGGCGCCATTTTTGTTGCTGTAGCATTGTTCAATTTCTAGATGATACTGGAATTCCATTTCTAGGGCTGAAGCGGCGGCGGCGGCAGATTCTTGCTGGCAAATTGGGTAGGAGGACTGTTCATCCATGGAAAAGTTTTGGTTATTGTCGCAATTTGGTATATGGGTTTGGGAGAAACCGTCATCGGCTTGAAGCAATCCTCCTCCGTGCAAATTGCTTTGATCAAAATTACTAGTTTCGTGATACATTTTCCAGGTTATAATTCCGTCTATGTTTTGGGCCTTTCACAGGGACTAAAGTTGTAAAAGAGCTTAGTTAATTAACTAATTAATCACAAGCTATAATTGAAAAATAAGTGGAAATGTGTAAAAGTGGACTGGTGCTGTTTCAGGAAATTAAAAGGCTTACCTCAAAAGGAAAAGCTCAGCATTCAATGGACATATTTTTTCTTGTTATAAAGGATGTAAAACAAATTGACAAACTATGTGGCAGTACGTTTATGTGGGAAAGAAAGACGAACAAAAGCTTAAAAACTTATGTAACAGTTAACAACAAACTCTGCAAGTTTTTATTTACTTGAAGTGGTGGCAAACAATAAAATGGTGCCAAAAATGAAAAAGAAATGGGACCCACTCTAGAAATGGTCCAAACTCTAGGCACATATCCACTATATATATTGGTAAGTCTACTGTGAATTCGGTTCTCGGGAATTTTTCTTTAAAAATGTCTTATAGGACTAAAATGATCTTGATTGTCTAATGGGACATTTAAAAATTAATTATTTGTTTAAACATGTATTTGTGTAAAAATATTACTAATATATATAGAAAGTGTCATTTTGCTATCAATTTATGTATGTTGAGAAATGAATAAATGTATCATCTCAAACTTTAATATTTTGTTAACTTGTAAGAAGAGAAACGACACATTGCAATGCCTAACCTTGAAGGAGGATTGAGGCAAGTAAAATTAGTTGAAAGGAAAGCATTACGTGCATTATGTTTACTGTACATTATTATTAATATATTATTTGTAGGATTAACATTTTATTAGCAAATATTAAATTATTATAAACAATAATAATAGTAGTGTATAGAGGTGGTATATCGTATCATACCAAAAATATAGAATCATACCTTATACCGTACCAAAATTTTCGATATCCAAACTATCATACCATTATTGTGCCGAAAATTTTGATATACTAAAATTTCAGTATATAAAATTGCATATCGTATTACCGTACCGAAAATTCAATATACCGATAAAATGTAGTTTCGTACCAAAAAAATTATACATCATTCCATGACAAACCTTTTCATATAGAATTCTTTTAGAGTATTACGGCAAGATACCAAAATGCCGAAATATCATAGCATCGGTAACCTGGTATATATCGAAATATTGGATTTTTTCGGCATATTCCGAAATATCGAAACTTTTTATTTATCATACTCGAAACTTTTTGAAATGGTATCATACCGTATCGAAAATTTCGTATACCGAAAATGTCGATAAATTCAATATTTTTTTGTACGATAAGTACAGTATACCGAAATTTTTTATATTTTATTCATCCTTTGTGGTGTACGGTGAACATAATACTTTATTTTAGGGTTGTTAGACCAACTACTAAATTCAATGGCTATGAATCATTAATTTGAAAGAGAAAGGATAATAAGTTAAGTAGAGTATAGATCGTTAATTATATGTTACTAATAAATTTAAAATCTAGTCAATGAAATTATTTTTAAAATCCTTCCCCTGATTTACTTTGGTTCCACAATTCAATATCAATTATCAAACATATTGTATTTCCTACATAAACACTGTGGATTTTGACATTTTGTACTCTCTCTTTTCTGTTTTTTTTTCTTTTCTTAATTTCAATTTGTTGGTTGTGCGAGCGTCTTAATTAACTTTAGTTATTTTATTTATTTTGAAAAAAAAAACTAGTATAATCATAGTTTGGTGTGGGCCCCCACTATCCTGTCAGCAATTCCTTCCATGCAAACTGAGTACTCTAACAACCTACAACTACCTTCACATAATATATTATTTATAATCATATATTAATCCATCCTAAGTATCAGATAAATAATCTCAAATAAATTAATTCAATTAAATAATGATACAATTAAGTCATGTAAAGGTCGTGTCCATTAGCATCGCCAATTTGGAATCTTAATCTTAAATCTCGATAATCTCAACCTCATTTTAAGCAACACCAAATTATAATGGAGAATTTAAAATCTTTACTTTTGCACAAAACATTTTTATGAAAATTTAAATTAATCTAAAATCCATATAAATTATCTCACGCCTTGTTCAATTGTTCTCATTTATAATTCGATTAAAATTGGGACGCTCCCTTGAATTTTTAATGTACATTTTGGAGTGGTTTATAACATGCAAATTTTTACAAGATACTTATTGCGGTTAGCATATAATATATATGATTAGAAAATATAAACTTCTAAATAAATTTATGTACAGTAATGTGCAATTTTATTTTGTTCTTTGGAATATATATGAATATAATAATGTTGTAAGTTAGAACAGAAAATGAAAACTGAGCACGTATCATATCTCAAAAGTAGAGGTAATCCAATCATTGGAGAGTAAAAGGCTATTCACACAAATGGTGTGATAGGGAAACCAACACAAATAACCAAACATATATTATTACGTTCTACTTCAAAATTATTAACCAAGAATACGAATTTATTGTTATATTTGTTTTTGTCTCTTTTATATTAGTTCGGACACTCGATCATAATATGCATTTATGAGAGTCTTTTTGGCTGTGATGATTTACCTACTTTTGTGGTTGGACTTTCTGTTATTTCTTGTTCATACAATCGAATGAATATAATTTTTGAAGTTAAAAAAATAAATTTAGCAAATACAAATTTGATTTTGAATCGATTAAGAACTCCTTCCAATCTGAATATCCCAAAACAAATATTTATTTGGTGCAGGTTGAAAAATGTTGATCATGCTTTCTACCTGATTCTTTTCGACTCACCAATTTTCTTTTACTCTCATGACCCTTCACTTTTAAGAATTGGATTTCATTTTTAAAAATCGGCTACAATAAATTGGTAATCAATTTTAAAAGTTAATTAACATGAACAAATTCTAAAAAAAAAAAGAAAATTGAATAAAAATGCCACGTCAACTCATAACAAGTTGGTAACCCACTCTAGTAACCAAATGACTAGA
Organism: Stenogyne calaminthoides; assembly: GCA_037126765.1. Taxonomy (NCBI): domain Eukaryota; kingdom Viridiplantae; phylum Streptophyta; class Magnoliopsida; order Lamiales; family Lamiaceae; genus Stenogyne; species Stenogyne calaminthoides. Next base: position 825,222 of record JBBCBC010000008.1, on the reverse strand, counting down.
AATTAAATTTTGAGAGTTAACAAAACAAAATTTAACTGAAAAATAGAATATTCTGAAAGCAAAAATAAACAAACTTATAGAACTAATTTTACCAAAAAGATATAAACTATAAATCAAATTATCTCCAGCCCCTCAATTTCTACCCTTAAGAGATGGTGTGTTTTTTAGCAGTTGAAAGGTTTAGTTGCAGGGAAAGGCAAGAAACCTAGAAAAAGGTGGTGAATAGTTCATCTTAAACTATCTGGTAGTAAACGATTACGTATTAAACTATCTGGTAAGATGATACATCTCTCTCTCTATTTAAATATTTATGCAGAGACATAGTTCCTTTATTGTTACAACAGTTGCTTATCCAAAGAACTGGAATTATAGTCTTGAACGTTTTTCTCAGCTTATATACCTTGCTAGAAAAGTAGGCTTGGGAAACAGTTTTACAGGCATGAGCTTGACTCTTTTTAGGGAACAAGAAAGTTTTGTGCTTCACCATGTATGTTTCTTCTTTCTTTGTTCAAGAATAAACTGTTACGTGCAGGCAATCAATCAAATACCTAAGTAAGAAACAATTAATCATCATAGGTAGAGGTGGATTCGGGTCGGGTACCCAATTATCATGTACCCGAAATTTCAGGTATGTATTTAAAAAACCCCAACCCAACCCGGAAAATCGGGTGCCCGAGTGATCGAGTTTGATCGAATCCGAAAAATCGGGTATCCAAAGTGTCGGGTACCCAAAATACCAGATTTTTGAAGAAATAAAACTAAAAAATTAATTACATATAAAAGCTCAGGTACCCGATACCCGATCACATAGTTTCGGATCAAGTTCAGGTACCCAAAGCCCAATAATCTTAAGAAATACCTATCGGGTCGGATCGGATACGCGATACCCGGAAAAAAAATGTCCACCCCTAATAAGCTCTCTATGTATGTCCCATAAACTCTATTCTATACAACTTTCAACAGACATCAGACTCGACTTAAAAAATTTGACTAACATTCCACGAGGCACAAATACGAACAAATCTTGAAGCTTTACTAATTCCAAGTATAGAACAAGAACATAAAGGGATGATAAAACATGGGAATGGGAAATCAACATAGTTAATAAGGATATCACCGAATCATTTACTTTATAAACACAATCTCTTCACAAGTTAGCCTTGTAACAACAATAGCATAATGTGACTACAATCCTAGAAAGCATTTTTTGCAAAATTACAACTTGCTCAAACCATATAGTGCCAATCCGAGAGCTTGAAGTTATCAGATCTTCCTCAAGAGAAGAAAAAACCTTTGATCAACTTTAAACTTGTGCATTTTCAGAGGATCGCCTTTTAGCATCAGTTGAAGTCCTCCAAATGAAATATATACCACCCTGTTACAAATGAAAAATTGTAATGTGAATAATAAGAGCAAAATGAAATGTTAGATTAAAGAAGCAGTAGATCAGTCATGCAGCTAGGAAGTACAAGTTAGCTCGATGCAGAATGCATCTAAACAGAGAAACTCTTTTTGCAATACAATAACTAAAAAAATATCAGCGACTGTTATTATTGTCCAAATGGGTATATATACATACACTTTAACATCGTCTCTTCCATCATCCGTCGAATCTTTAGCTTCAGACATCTTATACAAAAGCCCATGCATAACATATTCAAATTTGTCAGCAAGTGATTTTTGTTTTCCCTGCAAGTGGAAGATAATAATCCCATGTTACACTTGAGTAACTGAATAAGAGTATAACATGGAAATAACCAAAGAACATAATAGAATTTTGATCTTCAATAACATCAGGAAAACCTCAAATAAATTGGGATTGTAGCATATAACTCACTTGGCAACTATTGACTGAAAAAATGCAATTTTATGAATCCAAAGCACACTGATGTTTCTTGAACATATTAAAAGATTCAGATTATCAACTGTAGTATTTGTTGCCATGTCATATTTATGCAAAAATGAAGTGCTCCTCACTTAGTAACTATTGACTAAAAAGTGCAAGTTTATGAATCCAAAGCACACTGATAATTCTTGAACATACTAAAAGATTCAGGTTATCACCAATAGTATTTGTTGCCACAATATATATGCAAAAATAAAGTGCTCCACAGAAATCAATTATGCAATTTAAAAACTTGAGCATTTATGCAATTGATTCTCACAGAACAAGTGAACTAAAAGGTGCACCTCAGGAATGCCAGGGACAGTGGAACCGTCCATAAGTAGAGTGTTGGAAATCACCATCCTGTACTTCTCACCCGGAAGCATGGGATATATCTCAGTATTCACATCTAATTCCATATAAGAATCATCCTCTTCACCTTTTGCATTTATTCGCGAAACTGTAAAATCATATACAAAACCCATCAGCTATAACCTACTATTTTCTGATTCACCGCCATTAAAGAGATAATTCCATAATTTCAAGGGCTAAAGTTTAGTTTACTAAAACGAAATTAGAGAATAGTTATAAACAAAAAACGTAAACCTCTCCAATAAACATAGTAAAAAAATATCGAAAATCATGTTTTTTCAATTACCTTTGTCAAATACAACTTGGCTATCGATTTTGACGACCTCCATTATCTCATCAAAGTAGAGCCCTGACATTGTCTACAAAAAAGAAAAAAACGAATTTGAATGAAAAACCAGAAGGAAATTAACAGAAAACAATACTGAAGCATAAAAAAGAACAAGCGAAGAATTTGAAACCCCAAAAAAGAAAAGGAAAACTTGATCAAATCTCGCTTACTGCTAAACGCTTGCTGGTAAAAGGGGTTTGAGCTCTAGGGTTTTATGTTTTCGAGCTTTTATTGGAAATAAAGGGGGGAGTGTAAAACTGTAGAAATTAATCAAAACCGGGTCATGTGATTTGCTTGTCTAGGCTCGGCCCAAATATATTACTGGGCCTCGATATAATCCCGCAAAGTGTACGCATTCTTTAGGCGCATGTTATTAGCACCCCCACCCCTCATCCAATTTTTAAATTTCAAAGCACAACTAAAATATCATAACTATTTTTTTTCTTTTTTTCTCTCTTATAATCACATGCACCCCCTTACCTCAATATAATTTGAATAAATTTTCCAGTTGAAAAATTGAGGAAAAAAATTCTAAATATTTAGTAGAGTTTGAAACATTTCCGAAAATTGATGTTTTTTTCGAAAATTTTTTCTAAATTTTTTGATAAAAATATTTTTCGAAAAAAACATGAAATTTTCGAATCTTTTTTCAGAAATCAACCAAAAAATCGATAAACCAATCTCAATTCTTAAAACACGAAATTTTTTTATAGTCGGTGGTTTTTTAAAGTGGGTTCATTTTTTTTAATGAAGAACCCAAAATAAATGAAGGGATTTGTGTATTTTGATTTTTTCAAATTGCAAATGAATGAAAGGATTTCATAGAGAAGAGTAATTTAAGAAGCTAATTAGTAGTGTACTAATGTGGAGAGGGGTGAGCTAATCTAAGTGGTGTATTTTTTAAAAATGGAGTTGCTAATAAGTAATAACCTGTGCCCATTCTTTATGTACATAAAGTAAAAATCATAATTTGACTCCTTTGGGTTCTAGCCTTCTAGGTTGAACTGGCTCTTACATCGTTTTGATATATTTATTTTAATCCGGTGATTCAATTAGTCAAATTTTATTCCGGTAAAAGTGAAAGATTGTAAAAATAATAAAAATGACATATGGTCATGTGTGGATAACTTAAGTGGTTAGAACTCCACTATCTGAGATCTTGAGATTCCGGATTCGAGAACTTGTGGGGGTGGTGGTCCCCCTGTTGTTGGGTTAAGATTCCGATTGCGGCGGTTTCGGGTGGTCCCCCTCTTGTGATGATTGCGGTTTCGGTTTACAGCGAGATTAAATGATGTTGTCATGTGTCCGATGGTAAAATGAATTATTGTCAATTTGTCATGTGTCCGGTGGTAGAAGGAATTATTGTAATTGATTATGTTAGGAAACTATTGTAATTAATTGTCTTTCAAAAAATAAAAAAATGTCATATGTATTAAATTTTTTATTTTATTTTTCCGGAAGAATTTTATAGTATACTTGATAAAATACTACAAAACACAATAAATTCGCAACAATAAGTAGAAACTTATGTTTAAGAAATATATGTGAATTAAATTTGATTTCAGGTCTGTTCGGTTGGACAAAATAAACTTAGACCCAAAATCCAGAAAACAATATTTATAAGGAAAAGTATAGGGTGAAAATTTTCACGGTGAAACTGGTTAAGGAGTTTGACTTATATTACTAAAAAGTGTAACTTTTTACTATAAAATGTGTGATTTTTTTACTATAAAATATATTATTCATAAAAGTGAAAAATGCAACTTATATTATAGCAAAAAGTATCGTAGTGATAATTTAAGGGTGTGACTTATATTACTAAAGAACGTACATATAAAAAATATATATATATTCACGATGAACAAATTTCACGTCATATGAACTCTATTTAAAAAAAACAACTCTATTTGATTGGTCGATTGAATGAATTACGAGCGCTCCTAAATTTGCGCGGTAGGAAAAAAAAAATCAAAACAGTACATAAATATATATAAAATAAAGATAAAAGTTAGTACTTGTTTTTTTTATTAAAAAAAATCCCCAATTGTGCATTTATTAGAAAAAAAAAAGAAAAGAAAAAAAAAACAAGCATTCCTTTTCACCGCCTTCCGCTCCATTCCATTCTTGAGGCCGACTGCCCAACCCTTCGTCCTTCCCTCCCCTCCTGAAAGAGAGAGAAATCAATACCAACTTAGAGAGAGAAAGAGAAAGAGAGACGTTGGATTTGTCATTCGTGAATTCATATACACATACATTAACAAACAGAGAGATCATATTCATATAGAATTCCTCTTAAATTCAAATATAATTGGAAAAACAAAAGGGGGAAAGGGCGAAATTGGAAGGGGGTAGGGCAGGAGGATCAATGGAGGATACTGGAAAGAAAAGAAGTATCTTAATTCCAATCATATATGCCCTCTTCTTCCTTTTCATTACCGCCGGTGGCGTACTCCTAATCATCTACGCCTTTTTTCCGTCGCACTCTGAGCCGTGGCACCCCGTCGCCGCCTTCGCCCTAATCGGAACCACCTGGATTTGCTGGCTCTTAACCTATATATATTCCTGTATCAAGCAGTGCTTCCGCAGCGACGATCCCCAAAATGTCGCCCGCCAAACCACCAGAAAGGCGGAACCCGACCGAAGCCCCTCCGATCACCAGCACGACGAAAAGCAGGATTCCCCTGTAGTAGCTGCCTAATTCTGCTATTAAATCAAATGCACAACAAGGATCGATCTAATTCAAGCGTAAGTATAAAAAATTGAATTGTCGTGGGTGAGAATTGATAGAGATTGTATGCTTTCTTGCATTTTAATTTGGTTACTTCAGGGAATCCAATTGATTCAAAAAAATCGAACCAATTTTTTTTTTTCCTTTTTCAATTTTTTTGTCATGTTTTTAATTGGAAAGCTGATGTGATCAGATCAGATAGATATCAGGAGTTTTAAAAGAAATTTTAATTTCATGAAACACAGTCGTACTTGAGTTTAATCAATTTCCACCCTTCCAAAATATTAAAACGTTGATATTCAAATAATATTTTATCTTATTATGAGATTATCACACACAAGTGTGTCTTTTAATTAGATAATGTTAACAATAAATATATATGGAGAACAAATCTGAATTTAGGTTAGTTCCTTTTCCAACTTTTAATTATGTTTTTTGATAAATAAATAGAGGAATAGGATACTGTAATTTATATGTTGACCCAAATTTATATTTGTTACAGGAGCCAAGTGCTTCATCGATGAGTCGTTCATGTATCACTGGAGGCCCATAGTTTCGTGTGTTAGTGCTATTTTTATTTTTTGGGCCTAATCTAATTACCTCTTTGGGCCGAGAACAGCCTAGTCAGAGTCGTCGTTGTGGTTTGCTTGGATTGAGCAGTATTTTCTGATTTTCTTTTTATTTGTTTTGTGATGTAACAGTATTAGAACCCTAAAAATTCATATTTGATTAATGATTATATATCCCAAGTTAATATCTACATGGCACAAGTGATTGTAACATATTAAGAGATTGCCATCCAAAAGTAAAAGAGAAAAGGAACAATAATAATATACCTTGAATGGCCTTTCTTTACACTTGTTTCGTTAGGGGCCAATTAGGTATAGATATATAGAGTGAGACCTTCAAAAGTGCAGAATATTGAGCTTTTACTTCACACACTTGGAAAGAGTGAGTAAGATTTTTGCTATGCTAAACTACTGGGCACTACCCAACAATTCATTAGCATGTTGTATCACATGATTAATGTGTTGTACAGTACAATACGTTAATACATATAATACAACATGTTAAAGCACTGATGGGCAGTGACCTACAGTGTAGCATGAAAATAACCGGTAAGAATGCCTAGTACTATATATATATACATATGCACTAGGTGGTTCTCTTAAATATTTAAACGTGTCGAATGAATAAGTTGTACACAGAATTTATGCATTCAATTCGAAAAGTTAATCGCAAAAATAGAGTTTATGGAAGAATTTAATATTCTTATTAGGTCGATGTCGCCCTTTATATATGCTAACTGTGATAAACAAGAATATCGAAACTGCAATCAAAATAGTTCCATGATCACTTTTGCAACAAATCATTTTGAAGTTTAACTTTTGTCCTACGTTTATGGATAATCAATGATGCATTCCCAATAGTTTATGCCCAACCTACTCCACTTATGCCACAACCTGGTCCTAAATAATACTTATTAGGCAAGTATAATTGATTACCTGGGATACAACTATCATTCTTATATAATCTTGTCACATGAGTAACTACACTGTACACCATGAACGCTGATAAGAAGCACAAAGAGAGCGTCAACGAAAACGAGCAGTATCATCTTCAACCCCAGTCAGTATTACTTCCCGGCTTACCAAACCATCTAGCCCACCTCTGTCTTGCATCTTCCCCACCTTCTCTCCTTTACAATGTCTGCATGTCATGGCGTCACTTCATCTATTCTCCCGATTTTCCTCCGTTTTTCACTCTTTACGTGCTTCTTGCTCCGAAAATAACAGACCAAGACGAATGCATGTCACACTCAATTGGTTTCTTCTGCTTCGACCCGATTTCATGGAAATGGACATCACTGCCCACCCCTCCATCTGATCCACCTCTCTGCATGCTAACCCGACATCCATCTTTCATATCAAGAATTCTCCCGATCCAATCTGTAATCGCATCAGACAGTTTAGTTCTCATATCCGCCAACAAACACAACTTTCTCCCATCACTCACAAGGCCATTAATATTCGACCCGTTTTCCAGAACCTGGAGCTTTGGGCCCCCGTTTTCCACTCCTCGTAGATGGTGCGCCACCGGTTCAATGGACGGTTCAATCTACGTGGCTAGTGGTACGGGCGCAGTATACAACAGTGATGTAGCAAGATCTGTTGAGAAATGGGACGTGTCGGAGAAGGAAACCGAGTGGAAATGGGAAAACAGGGCGGCGCTCAAAGACGGGAGGTTTAGTAGAGAAGCCATTGAAGCAGTGGGATACAGAGGTAAACTGTGCATGGTAAATGTAAAGGGTAAAGCAGTAAAAGAAGGGGCTGTGCATGATGTTGCAACTGATGAGTGGGAAGAATGGAAAAGGGAATGTTTGGGGGGTGGAATGGGCCAGCAGGGGTGGATGAGGGGGGAAATATGTATGTTGTGGATCAAGAAAGCGGTTCGTTGAGCAAGTATAATGGTGATGATGATTTATGGGAAGAGATGATTGAGCATTCGGAGCATCTGAAAGGGGCTGAGCAGATATGTGCAGGCAGTGGACGAGTGTGTGCTGTTTCCGGTGGTGGTCGGAAGATTGTTGTGATGGACATTTTGGCAACACCGCCTAACATTTGGACGTTGGAACCGCCACAAGGTATGGAAGCCGTCGCAGTTCACATTTTACCAAGGATGACTGATCAGTCTTCTCATTCCAAACTCTGAAATGCAAAAAATCAGAAATTCAATGATCAAGTACAATGAATTCTTCATCCAATTTACTGTTCAGTTAATATAGTTTTATGAATAGGTGAGACAATTATATATGTAGTTAAGGAGTCTTTGTTCGTTTTTTCATCAGCCATATAAATATTGCTACAGTAATATTGTGAACCAAGAGTCTTGTGCATAGAATACAGAGGACATTTGTTCTACTTTACCCAAAAGCATGAATATTCTCTTGCTTGAATTCTTGACAAATCAAATTACCTTTACTACTCACAGTTCCAAAAGAGGTTTCCCATTAGCCAATCAAAGCACCATGGGTTACTATCAACTTTCGGCAAAAGTAAATGCATCAAACGTGGAGAATATCCTCAAGGCATGGTTTTGCTTTAAACTAACACTGCAAAAAAGGAATGATTAAAAAGTTATACAAATGAGTCTTTTGATATAAACAAATATAACAGCAATCAACAAAAGGCCAAGATGAAACCTTTCACCTAGTATTACCAATGCAAGTGGGCTTACAAAACAATTTGAGAAAGTTTCTCATTTCTTTTGAACAACTTTATTGCAACTTTTCAACCACTTCTCATCAAACTACTCCCACTATCTTCTTTTTGGAATTATATGTAGCATAGATATTATCAAAACAATCAAAATGTTTTCTCTGTTTGTCTTGTTCACCCATTCACCAAAGGACTTTTGATGAGTTGGACAGGCACCTAAATATGTACTAAATCCTTAAACTGTTAAATGTTTCCAGACACAATTTTTCTAGCATAAAAATATCATTTTTTTTTTTAATGGTAAGCAATAGTACAAACATCCACAGTCACCATCCACAGTTGATACAAATGTGGAGCGGAATGAAACAGGCAAATTTGCAAACTCTGCAGCAATAATAAAAACAGGTTTCAACTGAGTGAAATAATGAAGAAGATTGTAAGATCACTTACCTATAAAGAATATGGTACTAATTCATTAATTAATCGGAAAATCAGCTTTTAGAACACATACGTTCAAGGAGAGTAAATATTTGTCATTCCCAGGAAAATAGTCAGAGATGTGCCTGTTTCAAAAGTCCATTTATACCAATCCAGCTGCATCCCTGTTCTTTCACTAACTGGTTTTGTTTGATTCTTGCTCTGGCATGTTCTGCTTCTTTCCACATACCACGTGCAGAATATATATTTGATTGAAGCACACACATCCCAACATCACAAGATCGAAAGCCTAAAATCTTTTCTGCAATTAAATCACTTAGCTCGTAATTTTCATGTATACTGCAAGCACTAAGCAATGTTTCCCATGCATACGCAGGAAGATCTACAGGGAACTGATTGACTAACGTGAATGCTTCAGCAATCAAGCCTGATCTACCAAGGAGATCAATCATACACGCGAGATGTTCTGGCCTTGGATTCAGATTCAACCTCTCCATCAACTTAAAGCATTCCAAACCTTCATTGACTAATCCAGAATGAGCACATGCACTCAATAGGACTAAGAAAGTAACATGATCAGGTTGACATTTACCACTAATCATACGATGAAAAATACCAAGGGCCTCTTTGGCAGAACAGTGATGCGCTTTGGCCACAATCATGGCATTCCATGCTGCAGTGTCATGACTTTGCATTTGTTCAAATACTCGGGAGGCATCATTTATGAAGCCACATCTTGAATACATGGATATCAATGAACTCATTATCATGCTGTCATGTTCATAACCATTTTTGACAACAAAAACGTGCATTGCTCTTCCCCAACCCTGTAACGCTAGAACACCACAGAGAGATATCACAATGTTTAAGGTACCTTGACCAGGCTTGAATCCATTAGACAACATCTGTACGTACAAAACCAACGCCTCTTCGGTTTGATATCCAGATATTAGAGTGTTCCATGAGGTCTCATCCTTTCTAGGTATCTCCTCAAAAAAATCGTGAGCAGTAGTTATGTCAGCTTGCTGAATATATCCCAAAAGTATTAGATTCCACGATACTGTAGTTCTCTTCGGCATTTTCATGAACAGATCAAGAGCATTTTCTAGTTTCACATTCTGTATAAAACCGGTGATCATTGTGTTCCATGCTACAATATCCTTGTGGGGCATTTTGTCAAACAAATCTCTAGCAGATTCGACATTTTTCTGATCCAAGTATCCCTTGATCATCACAGTCCAAGCAACCGCATCTTTCTCCGGCATCTGCTCAAAAAATTTCCTAGCTCTATGAACATCCCCCACTTTCAAGAAACACCCTATCATACAAGTCCAAGAAACCACATCGCGGTTAGACATTTTCACAAACAAATCGCACGCCTTGTCACAGTGCCCTGTATCACCATACCCTGCCAACATAGCATTGCAAAGCAACACACTTTTACTCGAAGCTTCAACAAACAAGCTCTCAGCTTCATTCATCACCCCATACTTAAAACATCCTTCAATCATCGTTGTCCACGAAACATCATTCTTCACCGGCATTGCATCAAACAGAGCTCGAGCTTCCTCGATCCTGCCGCAGCTCACGTACCCTGAAATCATGGAATTCCAGCACGCAACGTTCTTCTTTTCGACTAAATCGAAAAGCCCTTTAGCTTCTTTCAGATTCCCATTCTTGGCGTACCCGCTTAACATCGCGGTCCATGAAACTACATTCTTAACGGGCATCGAATTGAACACTTCACGAGCCTCGCGAATCATCCCATTCTTAATGTAACCGGAAATCATGCAGTTCCATGTGACTGTGTTCTTCTGGGGCATTTCTTCGAACACTTTGCGCGCGCTTTCTATATCGCGTTTCTTGAAATAGCTTGTGATTTTTGAGTTCCAATGGAATAAAGAGCTTGCTTCAACACTCAAACAACGAACTAAAGAGTGGTTGCTACCAACATTTTTGCCGGTGAATGGTCTGCTTATGAATTTTGCAAACATATCTCAGCCAAAATAACAACTCAACTAGAAGTTTTTCAATTAATAAAAGAGAAGGATAAGTGTCATTGCCAATTATTTCTTCGTGGGCATATATGAGTAAAATAATACTCCCACTATCCCACAAAAAGCAAGGGAAATTGTTGAAACTTAAAATTTTCTTTTGTTTTTCAATTTTACCATTACTTTAATGACAAAAAATCGTATGAGGCAGTCTCATATGTAAGACGCAGTATAATTTAGTACAATCAACAATCACCTCTCTCAAAATGTTAAAGCGTCAATGCCCAATTTGCACTCCATTTCAATGTGAGACGATTCACTCACGAAGAAAGACTGCCGTGACTTTAATTTTCTCAAGACAATTATAAATAAAAGAAAAAGATGAAAATTAATTTCAACATATTAAGAACTTTATTTTTATGGAACGAATAAAAATAAAAAAACAATTTTATTTTTATGAGACGGGGAATATCCATTTATATATGACAAAATCTTATACGAGACGGCCTCATGCATGAAACGGTGTACAATTTAGCACAAATTATATTCACCTCTCTCAAAATGTTAAAGCGTGTCCAACTTATGTCATATATCACCGTAAAACGGTCTCATGTTAGTGTATCTTTATATATATATATCATCCGAACTCAAGATTTTGTCAGAAATGTGTATGAATATTACGGAAATAACCACCACACAATTTAAGAGAGATCTTATATTTTTTCATCCGACTTAACACAACAAATAACAGAATTTATCAAGTTTAAGATAAAAAATTATGCAAATTTGAATTTATGATAAATTTTATTTTTTTAATATCACTATAATATATAAAAATTTATTATAATTATGCACAAAAAATATTCATTTATTCACAAAATATTAAATAATAAAATTCATTTATAAGTTTAAGGGAGTGTTGCTCCAAGTTTAATAGTAGCACCTAAAGCGCGAGCTATCCAATACAACATCTTCGGAATTATAAGGACCACGTGACAATATCAGTATTTTTTGTGTGGGAGACTCAGGTTCGATTCCCTCTGGGAATGAATTTGGAGTTATGTGAGTTATAAGGTGGATTGATGATTTCGTTGAATATTTGGGTGTATGGTGTACTAACTACTAACAATTAATGACTCTGAGTATTTAACTTTGCCCGATAAAAAAAAATAAAAAAATAGATGCTCAATATCATTATAAATTATATGATGATGGGTGAGTTAATAATACCTTTACTTTTTGGGCCATGAATACAGTCGCCTTCAAAATAATTTCATTTGATATTTTTTAGATTTATTTATACAAAGTTCTAAATTTTAAAAAAAATAAAAATAAAAATCGAAACAACGGAATAGCGTCTCTTAAATAACCAAGATTTTATATCAAATTAATGAAGTGAAATAGTGAACACGTCTTGCTCAAGAGTCAAGACGTGGACAGATATTTTTAATGTCTATCCTAGATCTGTTCGAAGTGTGAACCATATTAATATTAAATCTATAGTGTATGCCTGGGCCTGGCTGTGCCACAGCATATATAATTAATAATCACTTGACGCCACAAAGAAAACGTTATATTCTTCAACGACAAAAATCATACGCCTTGTTTTTTAAATTCATATATTTTCGCGGAACATGGTCCAACGAACGAATGTCCAAAAATGAGATTGGGCCCAGATAAACAGTCACAGACTCACATGGTACACAATTAATTAATCCGGCGGCCGATATTTAAACAAACTGTGGGCATATAAATAATGACTAAGATAGCTCCTTTCCTACTATGTACGTCTCAAATAGTATAATTTGTCTTCGTTTTTTTTTTTTGAAAGCATAAATATTTTTATATCTATTTTAAACATTAGTCCGAATTATATTTTCTTTATTAATTCATTACCAATTAAGAGCCTATAATTTGAAAAATGGGGTGCTTTTAGTCATACAATCAAAATATGTAAATACATAGCAACCTCTCTGTTCCAGGTTTGTTTTCGTATTAATTTTGGCACATAAATTTAAAAAAAGTGAGTATTTTTGTCAGTGTTTTCATAATCGGATCGACAATCAAAATCGAATTAGATTCGATTGTTCAATCAACCTGGGACGCTATGTTAAAATGACCCCTATTAATTTTTTAAAATATTCTCAATATTACATTAAAAATGTAAAGTAAATATGCACTTATCAAATTTAAACTTATAAATTTCATATTGTAATAAACACAATAGAATAATTGACAACACAATTTAAAATACTAAAATTTAAAAGTAGGGTTATAAAAATAAGGTAAGGATTATGTTTTAAATTAACTAAAAAGTTAAAAAATATTAAATAAAAAATAAAAAATCAGTTCAACCGGTTTTACTGGTTTCCCAATTTTGACCAATTTTTCCGATTTAACCGTAAAAATAATTTTTTGGGGTAATCAAACCGGTTCTAAGGTCGGTTCCCGGTTCAAACTGGTTCTGAAAACACTTATTTTCATTTTATTAAAGTTATAATATAAAGACATTTCAATTAAATTAATTTTGATTGTATTAGAAAAAATAATGACATGAAGATAAATAAGTGTATATTGTAAGGGTAAGAATTGTGAATAACGTTTTCTTCAATGAGTGTAAACACTAATAAAGGACATACCAATAAAGAAAGAGTGAAAATAGATTTGAGACGGAGTGAGTATATAATAAAATTCAAATAAGAATAGTCTCATGTCACCAGATCGTTGTACAGACTCCATAAACAGATTTTATAAACTTGCAACTTGTTGGATTAAAACATGTGATTTGTTATATTGAAATGTGCAACATAAATTTCATTGTAACAAGTAACAAATTTCAGTACAACAAATTGTAAGTTTTTAAAAATACATTATGAAGTGTACGCTGCACCTAATGCATAGAAGACTCAGCTTTCAAATAAAACCTACAATGAGTATTCATTTTAAGAATATAATCTTTGATGTCAAGTGTGATAGCTCAAGTGGTTAGAGAAACCACCACCGAGAGACCTTGAGGTCCCGAGTTCGAGACACGGAGAGGGAATATTTATTCTCTCTTGTGGTGATCCTCCTCTTGTGGGGTGGTGACCCCCCTCTTGTTGGGGTGCGGTTCCGGTTGTGGTGCAATTGCGGTTCCGAGTTGCAGTTTCGGGTGGTCCCTCTCTTGTGGTGATTGTGGTTCCAGTCTACAGCGAGATGAAATGATGTTGTCATGTGGTAGAAGAAATTATTTTAATTGATTATATTAGAAAACTATTGTAATTGATTATTTTAAAAAAAGAATATAATCTTTGATTAGATGTATTATTCCTTATTTTCAATTGAATTAGCGGTAAATAATAAGGAGCAGTCACATAATAAATATCTCCAATATTACTAAAAGAAAAATACAATTTATATGTAATAAAAACTCTATATTAGGAATACAATGTTTTTTTCCAATTTAGGAATACAATTCAATTGTATACCGTCGTTGTTGACCCATTTGCCACACAGCTACCACCTAGAAATTATTTTAATGGATTATATTAGAAAATTATTGTAATTGATTATTTTAAAAAAAATATATAATCTTTGATTAGATGTATTATTCCTTATTTTCAATTGAATTAGCGGTAAATAATAAGGAGCAATCACATAATAAATATCTCCAATATTACTAAAAGAAAAATACAATTTATATGTAATAAAAACTCTATATTAGGAATACAATGTTTTTTTTCCAATTTAGGAATACAATTCAATTGTATACCGTCGTTGTTGACCCATTTTCCACACAGCTACCACCTCATTTTCCGACAGTGATGCTATTATTCCACTTCCTGTGTTTTAAAAATCGGGTCCGACCGAAACCGATTCGGCACGGTGAATTAGAACGGTTTTCATTGGACCGCCCCACCTCAAAAAAAAAAAAAAAAAAAAAAAAAAAAAAAAAAAAAAAAAAAGGACGCCGCCGCTGGCCGCCGCCGTGGGGGGTCTCAAAGCGGAGGAGACAGTCGTCGACGTCGTTGTCGTGTCCCAGGAGCTGGAGGAGGAGTAGCGGCGGCGGTGGCGCGGCTTAGGTTGGAAGACGGCGGAGAGTTTGGTGGCGTGAGAGCGAATGGCGTGAGATGTTATCAATTTGGCGTGAGAGCGGGTGGTGTGAGAGGTTGTCAGGTGGTAGATAGCTTGGCGGGCGACGGCGCCGATTGAAGAAGAAAGAAACTGGAGAATGAATCAATGAAGGAAGAGAGAAGATTAGGTTATTTAATCGGCCCCTTTTTTTGTTTTTTTTCAGCCCAGCCCCATTTATCAATTTTGGGGCTTTGCTTTTCATTTTTCAATTATAAAATACAATTAATATGTATTTTTCCTAAAAAGAATTTAAGTGTACTCCAAATTTTAAAATATTATTTTAGAAGGTTTTTAAAAAATTAAATTTAATGAATTCAAGTGTAATTATAATATCATCTCTTCACAAAAAAAAAAAAAATAAAAATTATAATATCATCTCAATACTATATATTTTAAGTATTGATCTCCGAAAATTTTAAATATCAAGTAATTAATACTACTTTCGTTCTAAATTTATTTATCCATTTGTTTTTAGCACGAGTTTTAATGTGAAAATTATTTATTAATATTTAAAATGGTAAAGTTATTTTTGGTTGGAAATATTGTAATCTTTTTTGCTTTATTATTAAAGTAAATTACTTTTTGTGGGTAAAAGTAATGAAATGGGATGTAAAAGTAAATTACTTTTTGTGGGTAAAAGTAATTAAATGGGATGTAATTTTGAATTTTTTAAAAAATTATGTATATTATATATATATAATATTTATTATGACGTCATCTTAAAATCCAATCCGGTCCTATTCAAATTCCGTATTCCAACCTTTTTTTGGGGTCGTCCGGCTCAACTTCCGTTCCGATTTTTAAAACATAGCTTCCATCTTGTCTGCCCCATTTAAACAAACACTACACATCTCCCCCAATATTTCCTACTCAAAACCCCCCAAACCAAAAATGAAGTCTGCAGAAAGCAGACAACCCAATTTCTTAATTTCCTCATCACAACTCAAGATCTACTTGAAACATGGCTACCATCACCTATCCACCTACGCAATCTACCTTTTCTTCATCCCATTAATCCTTACCTTATCAGTCCGCCATCTCGACCTCAACCACCAAACCATATCCCACCTCTACACCTCCGCCGATCACCATCTCCGTCACTACCCTTTCGCCGTCGTCGCAATCTCCGTCCTGCTTTCAACTTTAGTCGCCACTCTCTACTTTGTCATAAAACTCCTGGGCCCCAAAAAGGTGTACCTCGTCGACTTCTCTTGCTACAACCACGACCCCTGTTTCACTATGTCCAGAGAGAGCGCCTTTGAAAAAATGTCGACCTTCCTAACTCCAGACAGCCTGGAATTCGCTGCCAAAGTGATGGACAGGTCTGGCGTCAGCGATGACACTTACATCCACGGCTGGGAGAATTTCCCGCCCCAATGCACCTTCTCCTCCGGCAGGGAGGAGGCGGAGACCGTCATCTCCGGCGCCGTCGACGATCTGTTGGCAAAAACAGGGGTCAACCCCCGCGACATCGGCATCTTAATCGTCAACATCTCCACCTACAATCCGGTCCCGTCTCTTTCCGCCATGATCGTCAACAGGTATGGCACTGAAAGAAAGAATTTCAAAAATCCAAAATAATTGTGAAAAAGTTGTGAAAAATAATTAATTCGTTTATATTATTTCCCTAACAAGGTACAAGCTTAAACAGGACGTACTAAGCTACACATTGGGTGGAATGGGATGCTCCGCCGGTATCATCGCCGTAGATCTGGCGAAACGCCTCCTGCAGGTGAAACGGAACACTCACGCACTAATCATGAGCCTGGAATGCCCTTCCTCCAGCTACTACTCCGGCACCGACAAATCGAAGCTCGTCCCGATGTGCCTCTTCCGAATGGGCGGCGCCGCCGTCCTCCTATCCAACCGATCCTCCGATCGCCGGGTTTCCAAATACGTATTAAAGCACACTCTCCGCACGCACCTCGGCTCAGACGACGCAGCTTACCGCTGCGTCGTCCAGGAGCCGGACAAGGACGGCATAGTCGGCGTCACGCTATCGAAAACATTAATGGCCGTGGCCGGAGAAGCTCTGAGAGCCAACATCACGGACCTGGGGCCGTCAGTGCTCCCAATTTCCCAACAGCTTTTATTTCTGGCTGCATTAATTGCGCGAAAAGTACTCAAAATGAAGGGCGTAAAGCCGTTTGTTCCTGATTTTAAACTCGCATTTCAGCATTTCTGCATTCACGCGGGCGGAAAGGCGGTGCTGGATGAAGTGGAGAAGAATCTGAAACTGACGAAATGGCACATGGAGCCTTCGAGAATGACTCTGTATAGGTACAGTAATACTTCCAGTAGTTCGGTGTGGTACGAGCTTGCGTATGCGGAAGCTAAAGGGCGGATCGAAAAGGAGACTACGTTTGGCAGATCGGGTTTGGATCTGGATTCAAGTGCGCAAGTGGAGTCTGGACGGCGTTGAGGACTATTAATCCTGACCACCAGGATAATCCCTGGACTAAAATCATTCATCGCTTTCCTGTTAATTAACGTACGTCATGCTTTTCATTTAATTTTCCAGATTTTAAGGCCACCATTATTGTGTCACACTTGCAGCAAAATAATTGTTTGAATTTTATGCTGAATTCTATATCTGTCATAATTACATTATTCTTTCTCTATCATTGTCCCGTGGAATTATTTCGGGTGGGGGATTTATTTCTGTATCATTGGTGAAAGCTTTGGTAGGATTCATATATTCAACATAATCTAGATCTCGCTCCAGATCTGTTTTACAAAATTGTCTTTCCAGGGTATTAGTGGTCGACTTGAGATGGTGTGACTAGTTGTTGGTGGGGGCAGTAATGGAGCCACATTACGGTTTAAGCCATTCAAAATTATTCCACACTTTCTGGATTAATTTTAACATATAAATCCAGGATTATTGTGGTTCGTTGAATATTTTTTATTCATTACACATATTAATAATTTTAAATTATGAAATATAGAATGAAATACCATTTTGTTACAGATGATATAATTCACTCTTATTTAGCGTGAATTTTCATCCTGCACTAGAATTTGTGTTGGGTTACTTCATGAGGTTGCTGGCACTTCTTGGATGCATTAGTGAATGCATGTGTTTCTTCTTGTTCATTGTTTCAAACAAGCTCTTCTCATTGACCTTTTTTGTGGCCTTTCTTTTTCATTTTCTTTTGGTGGACCCTTTTTTATGTTTCCAGTTATGTACTCCCACGTTCTACTCTAATTAATTGCCTTTAATTTGAAATGAGAAATTTTAATAAAGGTACAAGAATTTGGCAATAAAGCTTCTCCCACTAACTTTTCATTTTTATCTTTTTGTATCAACATGTGTGAATAAAGGCGGAGCAAGTAAGAAGAGAATAATATTAAGCATATAGTATGAGAATACATCTACTGAAGTCTAAGAATTATTTAAATAAATAAATTATTTTCAAAACTTTCCTTAATACTTAATATTCATGGCCAAAGAGTTCAGTGAAGATGTATAGCATATAATTAATTAATGATTTTGAAGGAATCGCAGCATTGCGCTCCTCCATGGAAGATGTATTAAATAATTATTGATCACGTGCGCCTTCTCCAAAACATGTTGTAGTGTTAGCTAGCTGTTAATCTTGAAGACAGAGCAGCGACAGGGGATCGAAATTCAGATGAAATTTGATAAATTATGTAATTCATCTGTCCCGTATATATATAGATTTAAATTACATATTGAGTTTACTCTTAAATTGTGTGATATTTTGAAAAAAAATATATATATTGCATTATGTATTAAGATTCAGTGTTACACCTCCTAGCCATATATATGTATTCCTTTTTCTGGGGTAATAATTAATTCGTCATAAATTTCTATTTTAGGCCTCCAACTCATTAACTATTACTATTATGCTAACTTTAACAGATTACAATGTTCTTTATTACCTTTTTAAAAAAGAAATATGTTCTTTATAAGAAAAATTAATTATAATTTTATGTAAGATTTTATTTAAACTAAGCATTATGTATGTGTATGTGATAATGATAGTCATTATTTTGGTGCTGGAATAATAATTCAGAACAGAGAGAATGAAGATAGAACGCGTGCTTCAAATACAATGACTTGAACTAAAAATCTGGAAAGTTTCCTAATAATTAAAAAAAGTGTGAAGGAGTAATTGTTTAACTTGGAACAAGATTTACCGGAAACTGATGGATTACTTTAGTCCAGGGATTATCCTGGTTATCAGGATTGATAGTCCTCAACGCCGTCCAGACTCCACTTGCGCACTTGAATCCCGACCCGAATCCAATCTGCCAAACGCGGTCTCCTTTTATAATCCTCCCTTTAGCTTCCGTATACGCAAGTTCGTACCACAGCGAACTACTAGAAGTATTACTGTACCTATACAGCGTCATTCTAGAAGATTCCATGTCCCATTCCGTGAGCTTCAGATTCTTCTCCACTTCGTCCAACACACTCTTGCCACCCGCATGGATACAAAAATGCTCGAAAGCGAGCTTGAAATTAGGAACAAACGGTAACCAGGTGGCTTAGCCCACCTGGCCACTGGGCTTCTCATTTAAGTGGGAGACTCACGTTCGATTCCCTCTGGGAACGAATTGGAGTTATGGGAGTTATAAAGTGGATTGGTGATTTCGTGGAGTATTTGGGTGCTTGGTGTACTAACTACTAACAACTAACATCTAACTTTGCCCGATAAAAAAAAAATTAAAAAAATTAGGAACAAACGGCTTTACACCCTTCATTTTGAATACTTTTCGCACAATTAGTGTGGCGAGAAATATGAGCTGCTGCAAAATGGCGAGTACGGAAGGACCGAGAGCAGTGATGTTAGCTCTCAGAGCATCTCCGGCGACGGCCATTAAGGTTTTTTGATAGTGTGAAACCGACTTTGCCGTCGTTGTCCGCCTCTTGGACGACGCAATTGTAAGCGGCGTCGTCGGCGCCAAGGTGGGTGCGGAGGGTGTGCTTGAGTTGGTATTTGGAAATACGGCGGTCGGGGCGCCGCCCATTCGGAAGAGGCACATTGATACCAGCTTCGATCTGTCGTTGCCGAGGTAGTATCTGGCGGTAGAGCATTCCAGGCTCATGATTAGGACCCGAGTATTGCGTCGCTCCTGTAATATATAATTTTACTTAATTACCAATTGTTCCCATTAACAAGATATAAATGTTGGTCTTGTGTGAACTAATTTTACCACTAATACTATGTTGATAAAATAACTAATACCGGTGACAGGATTTACAACACGTTTTTTAAGTTTAACTAACAGGTATCCACACTTAATTATTAACACACATACACATATGAATCTAAAACTGATACCACTACTCTTATAAACTAATATCTATGGGTCTCAGTATATAAGTGCATTGATATCAGTTGACATATGTTATAATATTAATTTATAAGTAAAATGATATAAATTTCATACTATTACCAAATCTCATCTAAAATCTACTATAATTATACACATATATGTATAGAGCTCAAAATTTTAAGGCTCTATGCTTTTCCCCAGCTTTCTTTCCCTCTAGTAAAAGATTAGCTCGTACCCCCTATCCCCAGGGATTCCTGGGGCACGAGTTAAGCATATAGTGGATTGCTCTTTCTTTCGATGTTGTGTTGGTACTTTTTTTTTTTTTTTTGAAATCTCTCTCTGTAGGCGTGCAAAACAAGAGAGCTCATCCATGAATAGGATGCCTTGCCAATAAATAGCATAAGCAGTTGACCGCTGCGTAAATGACTAAAATTTGTTTTTCAATTAACAATGGTGTATATTGTGATTGCTTGAGTATTTCTGTCAGCCTTGCCCCTCTATTGAGTAAGGCCTGAGTGGCAGCATCAAGGTCTGAGCCAAATTGAGCAAAGGCGGCTACTTCTCGATATTGCGCCAATTCTAATTTTAAACTCTCGCATACTTCTTTCATAGCTTTCAACTGAGCTGCAGACCTGACTCGACTGACAGATAATCCGACGTTAATAGCAGGTCTAATTCCGCGATAAAAGAGCTTTGTTTCCAAACAGATTTGTCCATCAGACCCCTTGGATACGCATCCGGACAGTAGCTTTTAATGAACCAACAAATATACTATCAAACTAAAACATTCTCACGAAACAACTTATAATACTATTAAAAAAACACAAAATGCAAACTAATGCACGATAACAACACCAATATCTCGGGGATCCACCCTGGTTTTGGCCAACAGATCATCCACTGCTCCAAACACGACAGTCTCCGCCTCTTCCCTGGCGAAATCATCCCATGAGTAAAACAACTATCGCCCACCCCGGACTTGTCCATCACTTTCCCCATGAATGCAAGGCTTTTCGCCGTTATGGAACCCGAGATTTTCTCGAAAAGTGTCTCCCTAACAGGGGTCGTGGTTGTAGCATGCGAAATCCACCAGGTAAACCTTTTTAGGGGCGACGATTTTGTTCACCAAGTAGAGAGCCATTGTGATTGAAAGCGAGAGAATATTAATTATGGTAATAATGGCGAGGGCGTTGTGTTTGTGGTGGAGATATTGATTGGCGTATGTGTAGAGGTGGGCTTACGGGTACTTCTTGCAACAAAATGAAAGGGATGAGGAAAAGGTACATGGCCTAATTATAGGGGATGGGGGGGTTCACGGGCAACGCTAAACTCTCACCTTGGTTAAATAATTGTCTTGAAAAAATAAATATCATGGTATAGTTTAAATTATCGACATATATATTTCCAACCGAATAACATTCATGCATACAAAACCTAAATTCTGATGTATATATATTTCGCTTAATTTATATGTATGATAAAACTGCGCCAAACTGAACCGTATCTTTTTTGTCAATGTTCTTTTGATTTGCTTTGTATTTATTTTCTCGATATACAGTCTTTCTTTCTAATTTGTTTCAATATAGGCAACATCGTGTTGAACAAGGTGTAATGTGAATATATATTTTTAAATATTGAATTTATTTGAACAAATTGAACTGCACAGTGTACCTAGTACAAAATTGACCTACTTAAAGTGTGCTCTTATCCGACCGATCCTCCAATTCCCTTATTCAAAAGGGGAGGAATTCCCTGTTGTACATGAGGGTGTTGTGCACCCTCCCCACCATTGGATCACACACACCCGCACGAGTGTGTATGTGCATGTATGATCCAATGGTGTGTGTGTGCACAACATGGTGTTGTACAGCACCAGATCCATTTTCTATTCAAAAGAGCCTTTCTTTTTACGGTTCTTTTAATTTGCTTTGTTTTTTCTTTCGTGGTAAATATTCTTATTCATTTCATATAGACAAAGTATTGTACACATTAGGTGCTGCAATTCAAATGTACTTTTAAAAAAGGAGATTACTTGTACTTGACGGATTTATTTTACAAGCACAACCTCGCGCGCGGTACACTAACTTAGTATGTGCTTTTAGAAATTAATCAAGTTTTATTTTACTAAAATATCACTTGAATAATTATACACCAATTGAACATGAATAGGACTCCCTATCCTATATATTCAGCTATTCTTAACAATGTCAAAAAATAAATAAATCTGCGTTGAAACTTTCAATTACCACAGGAAAATCAGCAAGAATTGGTCTACATGGTGGTCATCTTTGATTTCAAAGGTTGTCTCAAAGGAGTGGTTCGTGAAAAACTGTTCTATTATTGTTGGGAATGGAAGAAAAACCAGATTTTGGCTTGATTACTGGGTAGGAGATTCGAACCTGAAATCCCTTTTTCCAAGATTATTTAGTATTGAATCTGATCCTCAATGCTATGTCGCGGACAGAATTTCGGAAACCGGCAATGAGAGAACTTTCAGTTGGAAATGGCGCAGGAAATTATTCTTATGGGAGGAAGACATTCGCAAAGAATTAACTCTTTTGATATGCAACATTCCTGCTAGAACAGAGGAGGTGGATCATTGGAAGTGGAATCTCTCGAAAACAGGTATATATTCGGTTAGTTCGGCATATTCTTTCTTAAATGATCGTTTTGAGAGAATTTTGTCTCATCTAAAAGCTCGAGCTTGTAGAGAGGGTCGGGAATAATCTATTTATTTATTTCCTCAACGCCCCCCCCAAGTGGGCGAATCATCGCCTCTGCTCTCTGGAGAGGAGGCCCATCAAGTGGACAATTTAAATGGGTGGAGTGCTTCCCGCGAGAATCGAACCCAATCCCTCGAGATCTGAGCCTTCCGTCTCATCTAAAGGCTCTGGCTCCTGAGGCAAGAACCCATTTAAATCATTCATCTCAAAGACGATTTATCTCTTGCCCACGAGGAAATGATTAGGGAGGGAATGGAGGAAATTAAATAAATAGATTATTTCCGACCTTCTCTACAAGCTCGAGCTTTTAGATGAGACGGAATTCTCTCACGTTTGAATGAGAACTCTCCCCCTCGAGATTGGCTTGGTGATATTTGGTGCAAGATAGCTCCGTTGAAAGTCTCCGCTTTCTCGTGGAAATTGGTTCAAGATAGAGTACCTACGGTTCAAAATCTTGTGAAAAGAGGAGCTTTCAACACGCAGTTTTCCAGATCCTGTCGCATCTGCTTGGAGGCTAACGAAGACACGGACCACCTCTTTTTCAAAGGCCAAGCTGCCAAAGTCATTTGGGATAAGGTTTATGGCTGCTTAGGCATTGCTGCTCAGAACCATGGGTGTAAAATACAACATTTCACTAATCACTGCAACTTCGCGGATCCGAGAAGGAAGCAAGAGTGGTCATTAATCTAGCAGGCAACCGTTTGGCACATCTGGATCATGCGTACCTCTATGATATTTAAGGGCGACAAAAACTGAAGGTCTGGATACGTTTTTTAAGATTTGCACTTCGTCGTTTTTTTGGTTAAAGGCAAAGAAAAAGATTAACAGCTGGAACTCTTTAAATGAATGGTTGAGAGACCCAAATCTCTGCTTTAGTTAGCATTTAGTCGTTCTCACCATTGTATTATCATTGTTCCGGTTCTTTTGGGACATTTCTGATTCTCCTTTAATAAAATTTTTGCCTTTGTTCCAAAAAAAAAAAAAATCAAGATTATGACACAAGTAGAAATCAGGCTGGGCTACTAACTTTATGGATTAATTTCATATAAGCCCAACTACCATAATATAGGACAGGCCCAACCGAAGTATTGTTTTTCCTTCTTTTTTTTCCCCTTCCCCTTTTTTAGAGAACTCTTGCATTGAATTGCATCCTCATTTCGAAAGTTAATTCCATTTTCCAGTTCTCTTTCTTTCTAGATTTCTTTTTTCTGCACCACCTCCTTTTTAATCGGATCAGATATCAGATTAAGAAATTAACTAATTAATGTGTTATTGGTCTAACTAGTTGAACCTTTCTAAAGAACATCGGGTAATCGATCCCACCCCATGTGTATACATATGTGAACTCAATATATATAAGTAACAAATGTGAATTAATCAATCATACAATATACAAAAATAATCATATTATACACACAACTTTAATTTATATGCATAAAGGAATAAAGACAAAAAGAAGACAGAGAATTGGCAAAAATGTCCGAAGGATCAAACTATTTTTTGTCCTATGTTTTGAAAAAACTTTTTTTTTTTGTTATTTTATAACACATTTATATATTTTTACTAAAAAGAGCCACGCATGGGTGGATCGTATGAGTAGTGCAGGAGTCGCACGACTCATACTTGACCTAATGAAAGTGATGTAAATTAATTTAACAAAAATAAAAATGTCATAAAATAACAAAAAAGAGTTTGTCCCAGAGTAGAATGAACACATAGAATTCTATAGTATTGATCATGTCGATAACATATAAATCAAGAACAACTTCAGACTTTCATTATTCCTGCATGTAACTAATACATTAATAAGTATGGTAATTTATTATATTATAAACTCGAAATTAAATTATCTTCCACAAAAATACAATATTAATTTAATCACTTGTTTAATTATGGAGAAGATGGATGATTAATTAACAGGAAACTGATGAATGACTTTAGTCCAGGGATTATCCTGGTGATCAGGATTGATAGTCCTCAACGCCGTCCAGACTCCACTGGCACACTTGAATCCCGACCCGAATCCAATCTGCCAAACGCGGTCTCCTTTTTTAATCCTCCCTTTAGCTTCCGCATACGCAAGTTCATACCACAGCGAGCTACTAGAAGTATTACTGTACCTATACAGCGTCATTCTAGAAGGTTCCATGTCCCATTCCGTGAGCTTCAGATTCTTCTCCACTTCGTCCAGCACGCCCTTTCCGCCAGCATGGATACAAAAATGCTCGAAAGCGAGCTTGAAATCTGGAACAAACGGCTTTGCGCACTTCATTTTGAATACTTTTCGCGCAATTAATGCAGCGAGAAATAAAAGCTGTTGGGAAATTGGGAGCACTGACGGCCCCAGGGCCGTGATGTTGGCTTTGAGAGCTTCTCCGGCGACCGCCATTAGGGTTTTGGATAGTGTGAAACCGACTTTGCCGTCGCTGTCCGGTTCCTGGACGACGCACTTGTAAGCGGCGTCGTCGGCCCCGAGGTGGGTGCGGAGGGTGTGCTTTAGTTGGTATTTGGAAATGCGGCGGTCGGAGGATCGGTTGGATAAGAGCACGGCGGCGCCCCCCATACGGAAGAGGCACATTGATACCAGCTTCGATCTGTCGTCGCCGAGGTAGTAGCAGGCGGTAGGGCACTCTAGACTCACAATTAGGGCATGACAATTGCGTCGCACCTGTAATATATATATATATATATATATATATGGAGTATTGCTTAGGAATTATATATATAGATCATTGTGTATTGATGTGTAAATGAGAGTCGGAGGGTCACTAGTTAAAAAATACTTAATTTGTAAACATTGACACTTAATTTAAAAAAATGCTAGATTTTTAAATAGTAACACTTCATATATATATATATAATGGTCACACTCTATATTCACATTATTGATACTCGAAAATAGAATCTCATGTACTCGAATGAGAAAATAGGCAAAAATGTTCATTTTGAATTTGCAATACTCTTTTTTGCCCTAAGACTTTTTCAACTCATAATTAATTGTGCCATTTTTTAACTATTCTACCCTTCCCCCTTAATCTCATCTCATTCCTTAATCTCATCTCAATCACACCACAATTTCCAACATTCAAACAAGACCTGGATCCAACCCGACCCGGTCCAACCTGACTGAGGCACAACCCGGCCAGAACCCAGCCCAAACCCATCCCTGCCCGAACCCGGCGCCGGCCAGAACCTGACCCAACCCAACCCCAACCCACCCAGCCCGAAATGGTTCATAGTTCAGGGTTCGGGTTCATGATTCAGAATTTAGGGTTCAAGATTGTGTTTGGATATAATATAATTAAATGATGGAATGGGATAAGGATGGGATAGGGATGAGATTAAGGAGGGGGTAGAATGGTAAAACATAAGGCATATTTGTGGGTCGAAGAAGTCTTAGGGCAAAAAAGAGTTGTGTCCCATAAATTGGATGGGATGAAAGCATTTTTCATCCCATAATTGGTACCAAATTTGTTAAAAATCAATTTAGTCTTGTAATTTTTGATATTTCTAAATTTTCGTCCCATTTTCGCCAAAACTTCAACAACATCATCGTTTTCGTCAGTGCTCATTACATTTGGGGGAATTCCGAAGGAAATTTTGATCATGTGGCTGCAGCTAGGTTGTTTTGAAATATAGTTCCATGTGTCATAAAAATTCAATACGAACGGATTTAGTTCTACCTAGGATTCAGGTCATCAATGCGTCCAGATTCCCCCAAATTTAACGAGCACGCGACAAAAATAGAACGAAAATTGAACAATATCAAAACTTAAAGGACTAAAATAATTTTTTTAACAATTTTGGCACCATTTACCAAAAAATCGAAAGTATTTGTATCCCTAAATTGGACCATATATAATAGCTAAAACTGAAACACCATATAAATTGTAAACAGGATAAATATATAGAAATAATGAAAACCTGTAGAAGGCTTTTGGCGAGATCAAGGGCGATGATGCCGGCGGAGCAGCCCATGCCACCCAAGTTGTAGCTCAGCACATCCTGTCTAAGCTTGTACCTGTTCACCACCATCGCCGAAAGAGACGGCACCGGATTGAACGCCGAGTTATTCACGATAACAACACCAATATCTCGCGGGTCCTCCCCAGTTTTCGTGAAAAGATCATCCACGGCTCCAGAGATGACAGTCTCCGCCTCGTCCCTGGCGGACGAGAAGGTGGACTCCGGCGGGAAGTCTTCCCACCCGTGAATAAAAGTATCACCACTAACCCCGGAACGCTCCAGCACTCTCTTGGTGAATGCAAGGCTTTCTGGCGTCAGTGAAGGTGACATTTTGTCGAAAACTCTCTCCCGCGAGATGGAGAAGGAAGGATCGTGATTGTAGCAGGCGAAATCGAGCAAGTAGACATTTTTAGGACAAAGGAGTTTTATGAAAAAGTAGAGAGTGGCGGTTAATGTTGAAATTACGAGGAAGGTTACGGCAACGGCGTAAGCATTGTGATTGAGGGGGGCTAATATGGTTTTTCGCATGTTCAATTCGAGATGGCGAATTAATGCTACTGAAATAATTAAGGGGATGGAGAAAAGGTACCTGATAAGGTGGTGGTAATAGGCATGTTTAGAGGAGATTTTAAATAAATTAATGGAGCTCATGTTTGCTGCAAATGGTTTCGAGTGACAATGAGGAGAAATGTGCTTGTTTAAATAGGCGGGGATGGGGGACAGTACGTACCAAAATTTTGTTATATATTCTTGACATAAATAATAATAAAAAGTAAACCAACATTTGCATAGATCACGAGTCATGTATAATTTGGATAACAAATCAAGTTCATTTGGTTCGATTATTAAATATTAATACTTCATTAATTCTTAAAAATGTCAAGTCGATCGATTTCAGTTTCCATGCAATATCACGAAAACAGAAAAAATTAATCTGAAACTATTCCTATATAGTACAGGCCCTATATCTATTATTTTCAAATCAAATTAAATGTGTTCCTCCGTCTCCATTCACACTAAGGGGCCGGGAACGAAATAAACGAGAAACATAAAAGGAAAAAACAAAATAACAATCACCAACATTAAATTAACGTGGAAAACGTCAAATTGGAGAAAAATTAAGGCCACAAAAGAAATATCTATAATAAATTTCTACAATCACAAAGTGGAAATTTTAAAATCGAGAAAACACAACGGGCCATAAAAAAAATCATTATATGATAAATTTTTATAATCATGCACACGATTTTTCGATTTCCTCTCTCTCACCTCGACCCCTACATTATTACAAGTCTATGTTACAAGAAAGAAATTTGTCTAGAATCAAACTCAAGACTAAAGTGTAAGTACTTGATAATTGGTGTATTTGTATCAAAGACTCATAAACTTCTTACATAACATTAGAAAAGTTTCTCCTCTTTAAAAATAAATCAATGTGGGATAAACATCCTTATTTTATTTTAATGCAAACTCAATTCCAGGTGGGAATGAGATCACTTATTCCACAATTGATGTTTCACTTTATATTTCATAATATATATGGATGAATGACATGTGGAATAATAAAAAATATCAAACGAACCACCATATTCTGGGACCATGTGTTAAAGATTCAACAGAGTGAAATACCAATGAAATACGAAAAGTAGAACAGAGGAATCGAACCGATCCAGGTGCACAATGCACTCATAGTGCATTTTAGAACCATGCAACTTATTATACTAAAATATGCAATTTTTTTACACTGAACCGTGCAATTATTTTTTCATATTAATAGTTGCACAGTTCATTATAAATATATATAGTGCATCTTTTAGTATAACAAGTTGTAAGATTATAAAATGCATTATGGTTACACGGTGTACCTAGATATATACAAGACTTAACCACTATGTATATATCCATTAAAAAAAAATTGTGTATCTTCTTTTATTTTTTGCCTTTTTAGATGACAAAAAGAGCTAGATTATATATAAATATTTCTTATTCGGCTATTTTAGATCATCTAACTGGATTTCAATTATGTAGGAGCTTAACTTTGATACAATTCGTAGATAACCCCTTATATCAAGTAATTTCCTACCGTCGTACAAAAATTCGTATGAAAACGGCATGTTCAAATTATGTTTCATCTTACCGTGAGACGTCCATTTCATATAAGTGTGCATCTTCTCATTATATGTACCTAATTTAGGGTTAATTGCACAAAACTCCCTCATAATTTAAAAATATATATTGCGTGAAATCCCCTTGTTATTTGAAAATGGCACGAAACTCCCATGTAGTTTATTAAATCAAGTGAGTTATCCATTTTTTTCACAAATTAGTTAACGCTTTTATCTATTTAATTCATCTATTTCTCTTTTTTTTTTCAAATATTAAAATTTTAATATTATATTATAAGGTACATAACACAAGAAATGGAGAAAATAGGTAAAATTATTAACTCGCGCGTTGCTGAAAAAGAGGATAATACATTTGATTTAATAAATCACTGGAGAGTTTTGTAAAAAATTTAAATCACGAGGAAATTTCGCGCAATATTTTCAAACCACGAGGGTGTTTGGTGCAATCAACACGTAAAATTTACTTAATTTGTCGTGACATTTTGTTATGTCTTATCATTAGCAGTGCATAGCGTTTTTCAGTAATTTGTTTCTTCAAGCTTAATTAGTTTTTTTGTCTGAAATTAGGGGCAGTTAGAAAGTGAATCGACTCTTTCGCTTCTTGGAGATAACAAGCATTTATTGGCCGGAAAATAAAAATTGTCGCATGTATTTTTAACACAGTATACATTTGATCAAACAGTCAAAGATCCAATGCCAAATTATTTTGTGATCGATGCAAACTTGTCGTGATATGGACTCTTAAAGAATAAATACATTAATTTGATGTACTAGTAGTAGCAGTGTTTTCATAACCGAACCGGTGATCAAACCGGTCTAGGCATCGGTTGTCGGTCCAACCGGTTGGACCGGTTGAACCGACGATTCAACCGTTAAATTGATTTATGCCTATTTCTTTTTTATTTTGTATGTTACATTAAAAAATAAATATTTATTTATAAAATATTAAAATTATACTAATTTATAACTTATAAATCTTATATTAAAATAAATACAATAGAGTTTGTAGATCAGAGATGATGACGTTGTGGATTAATTCCACACAATATGTGACGACGATAAAGAGATTAAATGAAATTAATGACTTGTGAATGAATTTATTCGAGAGAAAATGATATTGAGATAAAAACAATAACATTATATAGAGAGGTTTAGAAAAAAATAATAAAAAATAAAAAAAAGTGATTTAATAAATAATAAAAATAATAAAATCGAATTAACCGTTTTTAAGGAGTAATTGGACCGGCGACATGAGCGGTTCACGGTTCGACCGGTTCAACCGGGGGGTTCAACCGGTTTTTGAAAACACTGAGTAGTAGTATGTCCTAAACATTAAAGATGCAGTCTGAACACATACATTTGATATACTAGTATGTACTAAACATTATACTTAGAAATGGCTCAGTGAATCTGTCATGACTTGTTCTGTAACGTAATCAAATCAAACTGCCCTATAATTTATAAGGAAACTTTGTCTGATCCTTGGATCGATTATTTGCATAATATATATATATATATATATATATATATATATATATATATGTAATTCATACGCTAACTATCAACTAGGGATTTATCACAATAATTAATTCTTGCCTTTATGACTATCCATATTATTCCACATGCAATATGTTCACAGCTGCTCTCTTGAAATTCACTTTGGGGGAATTTGGTTAAGCAACTAATTGGTCTCTTCAACGAATTAAAAAGTATCAAAGCAATTTAAGTAAGAATTCCAATTTCTTATATAATAAATTAATACCATATCAATAAACCAGGTGGCTTAGCCCACCTGGCCACTGGGCTCCTCACTTGAGTGGGAGACCCAGGTTCGATTCCCTCTGAGAACGAATTTGGAGTTATGGGAGTTATAAATCAAGTTGTTTTTTTAATGAGAGCAAAGAGAACTCAAGCTTATATTCACTTGTGGTCGTGGATGTTGGGGTTATACTGGAAAATATGTTTTTACTTTGTATAATCAGATTGAATTTCGGGCTTATTTGCTTAAATAAATTATTTATCACTGTTGCTTTAAATATCATTGAATGTTACATATATTTACTGCATAACTATTCAATAATTAGTATGTGTTACATTGTAGTTAATTTAGTGATACCAGATCACAGAAGATTAAATTATCAGTTCCTTGTAACTAAAAGTACAGAATTCACAAATGGAAATGAACAATCCATCGTGAAAGGTTGAAGTGTAAGACTCTGATTGGCTTGTCTTGACCAAGAGTTGCACTAGTGCATTATGATGCGTTGAAAATGACCTACAGGAGGATAAATTCTTCAGAACTGAATACAGAAGAATTAGACCTCAGTGGTTAGTTATTTCTTAATCCCCATCCCTTAAATAGGATCGTGTGGAATTAATAATTATTGCTTTGAGTTACGATGGGTAGAGAATCAATGTGATTCAATACCTTGTATATTGGGTAATATTATTAGTTACATGACGATTGCTAAGATTTAATACGGTGAATCGGTGTGCAAGTGTGTCTTGTTTGATTAGTCCCCTTGGGAGGCTCAGAAGTTTTATCATACCAAATCTTGCAAGTGAAATTAGTTTTTCGGTATGGATAATAATGTTGAGCCGTTCCTGAACCAAGGAAAAAGATATTAATTAAAGTGAAGTTATTTCAGTGGCTGAAATTAATTAATGGACTGGATAATCTTAAACGCGGGAAATAATAACCGGGAGCCATACTAATTGTAATATGGGTTAAGATGGATAGTGCAATATTAATTATGTAGTGGGATTAATTAATATTTATGGGCTTGAATGATATTGTGGCTCAATATTGAAAATTCAAGGTCCATTGGAAGGTCCAATCTTAATTCTCCTAAAGACCCCTCAAGTAGCCCAAACATAAAGTCCAATAACTGAAAAATGTGTTTAAAATTAAATAAAATATTGTTGCCTATTTTTCCCTAATTTTCGAAAATAAATAAATAAAGAGGGAGAAATATTTTCTTTGAATTCTGTTATGGAATGGGGATAAGTATTCTTAGAATACAAGTTTATCTCATTAAATTCAAGAAAACTCTCACTTGGCTATTTATTGTGTAATTTTCGAAAATAATGAAGAAAATAAGGAATGAAAGATTTTCTTGAAAAAATATTATGGAAGATATGTATTCTTGGAATACAAGAATATCTCATAAATTCAAGAAGATCCCAATCTTGGAAATCTTGGCCCTTATTTTTGAAAATTCCATAAATTAAGGAGGTGAGATTTTTTGTGGGATATTTTAAATATGGAGAAAATAATATATGAGATATATTCAAGATTTCTTGGAGACCAAGAAAAAGATTTTCCCATCTTATTCCTCATCAAAAATTTTGACCACCACCTTGTTATAAATAGGGGATGAATTTTTCATCCCCAAGGCAGTTCCATGTGTTGGAAAAATTAGAAATCCACAAAGGTGGTGCAACATAATTTTATTTTTCCTTTTGTTAATTGTTCGCGAACATCCTTCCACCGGATTGTTGAACAAGGACGAGGGAATACTTGAGAAGGCTCTTTGGGTTTGTTCGTGTGAACGGGATATCCATCTTCTCAATGGTTGTCACTCCGAGAGGTTAGTTCACGTAAACTCCTAGCAGTTCCGCATGCGTAGGATTTATGTGACGAATTTGTATGCATGATTTGTTGTTGAATTAATATAGGATTAATTCATGCTAGTAATAATTGTTAGAATTAAATTTGTATTTAAATATTTATCCCGAATAGATCCGGGCAATTAATTCCCCACAACTGGTATTAGAGCCTTGGTTTCGGGCTCTGAATTTTAAATTGTAATTTAATTCGTTTTTTATTAAATTTGAAATTGGATAGTAGAATTGCTAGATCTTTTTTGCAGGTATCCAATTGTCATGGTATTTGATGAATGTTTATTTATGCATGCATATAAATTGTAATTTTTAATTTGATTCGTTCGAATTTATTTTGCCTCGTGAGAAAATCCACGAGTAGATTAGGATTTATTTGATTTGATCAATGTTATAGACTAGTCTAGATCTAGGTTTATTTATTTTGTAAATAAATTATAACCAGATCGAGAACGAAGACGAAGAATTAAAAATGGGCGACCAAGTGCGGACGTCTGACGACGACGCGAGCCAAGGCAGTGCTTAGGGCGACGCTCTGACGGGTCGACCTGGCGGGCGCTGTAGGCCCAGTGCATGGTCGAAAATCGGGCGAAAACTTGGGCGAGAAGCGCAGGCGCTGGAGAGACGGCAGCGGGGGCAGACGCGACGCCAAGACAGCTTTGGTAGCGTCTGACCGCCGAACGACGCTTGAGGATGGCCGGCCTGGATGCGGGCGTGCATACGGGTGCACGTGGATACGTGTTCCAGGCCGTGAGCTACCCAATGCCGGACGTCGTCTCGAACCTAGACGGAGGACGTTTTAAAGAACATGTTGCGGTCGAGTGGGACCTTTTCGAGACGAACGATGAATGCTATGAAGACGATTTCTCAAGATCAAGACATGACAAAAATTAACTGTGACAATTGGATATATGTGCCCAATGTGTTTAATATTGTGTTTTGATGTTTGCTTTATTTTTCCGTGCTTATTTAATTTGTTTAAATATGCGATGCATGAGAAATTATTTTGGGAAAAATCTCACTTTCGAAATTACTAAGTATGTTTTGAAAACAATTAATTGATAATTTTATTCCGGATAATAAAATTGAATTAATTTTGACCTCCATGATTTATTTATTTGTGAATTCTTTTGGAAAAATTCCCCCCACGGGACAGCCAAAAGATGGTTTTCACATGAATAAGTTCCGAAGGGATGATTGTGGATTATTATTAGTGGCGATGATGACCCTCCCCATGAGGCTCGTTCAAAGCGAAATAATAATTCTGTATTTAACCATGGTTATTACTTAGGTATAAAATTGATATGCATATACTTCCCCGAAGTCCCTGTCAATTTTATATTGGTCAAGTGGGAGCCAACTATTAATCTGGACATTAAAGGTTTGTAACTGTTCTTGTTTGTAACCTGCTTGAATATGTTTAAATAATGACCCACCCCACGTGGCTTATTTAAACTGTTTTAAGATGTTGGTTGATGCATGTTCATATTTTTTTTGAGATTTTAATATGATTCATGTGATCGAATATGTGATAATTTTGTGTTTATACAATCATTATTTATTCCAGTTCAGCATGTCGCAACCTTTTAATCCACTATTAATATACTTTAAGTCAATAGAGTTATATAGGAAAATATGTCGATTGGAAATTATATATTTTCTTGACCATGCAACACGCATAAGTCCGTCCTTGACGTACCTAGACTCGCTAAGTCTACGTTGGAGAGGAAAATAAGTGACATCATAAACAATGGTTAGGATCCAAGAAAATGGCTAAGTGTATCATCTTGACTTCAACTCAAGTGTGTTGCAACACCGACACCAGAACTTGGAAACCATTACAGCTATTATGATAGTGTTGGGGTTATACTGGAAAGTATGCTTTTACTTTGTATAACCAAACTGAATTTTCTGTCTTATTTACTGAAATAAATTATTTATCACTGATGCTTTAAATATCATTGAATGTTACATATATTTATTGCATAATTGTTCAATAAACAGTACGTGTTACATTGTAGTTAATTTAGTGATACCAGATCACAGAAGATTAAATTAACAGTCCCTTGTAATTAAAAGTACGTTGTTCACAACCTAAATGGAAATGAACAATCCATCGTGAAAGGTTGAAGTGTAAGGCTCATATTGACTTGTCTTGACCAAGAGATTACACTAGTGCATGACTGATGCACTGAACAAGACCTACAAGAGGATAAATTCTTCAAGATCAACCGGAAGAACTATTAGACCTCAGTGGTTCGTTATTTCTTAATCTTCGTCCCTTAAATAGGATTGTGTGTGGTTAGTAATTATTGCTTTGACTTATGACGGGTAGAGAATCAATGAGATTCAATACTTTATATCTTGGGCAATATTATCGTCACACGCGACTTAAGATTTAATACTGAAGAATCGTGTCTTAGTACGCTGCTTTGATTTGCCCCTCGAGGTTCATAAGATTTATCATACCAAATCTTGCAAGTGGAATTTGTTTCCGGTATGGATAATAATGTTGAACCGTTCCTTGACCAAGGACAAAAGATATTAATTAATGGAAAGCTATTTCAGTGGCTTGAATTAATTAATGGGCTAGATAATCTTAAACACGGGAAATAATAACCGGGAGTCATATTAACAGTAATATGGGTTAAGATGGATAGTCTGATATTAATTTATGTAGTGGGATTAATTAATATTTATGGGCTTGAATAATATTGTGGCTCAATATTAGATATTCAAAGTCCATTAGAAGGTCCAATCTTAATTCTCCTAAAGGCCCCTCAAGTAGCCCAAAGATAATGTCCAATAACTGAAAAAGGTGTTTAAAATAAAATAAATTATTGTTGCCTATTTTTCCTAATATTTCGAAAATAATAAATAAAAGAGGGAGAAATATTTTCTTTGAATTTTGTTATGGAATGTAGATAAGTATTCTTGGAATACAAGATTATCTCATTAAATTCAAGAAATCTTCCACTTGGTTATTTGTTAAAAGATTTTCGAAAATTTTGAATAAATAAGGAGAGGAAAGATTTTCTTGATTTCTTGGAAATACATTATGGAAGATATGTATTCTTGGAATACAAGAATATCTCATAAATTCAAGAAGATCCAAATCTTGGATTCCTATTCCTTAATTTTTTTGAAAATACCATAACAATAGGGAGTTGGGATTTTTGTGGAATATTTTAAATATGGAGAAAAGAATATATTGGATATATTCAAGATTTCTTGGAGATCAGGAAAAAGATTTTCCCATCTTATTCATGCACAAATTGTTGAACAAGGATTGTTGAACAAGGACAAGGGAAAAATTAGAGAAGACCTAATTTTATTTTTTCGTTTGTTAAATTGTTCGGATCCATCTTGTTGAACAAGGACAAGGTTGTCACCTTTTGGTGTGTTTCGGTTAGTTCAAAGGTTGTCGAAATTAGTTCACGTAAACCCGTAGTATTTCCGCATGCTTAGGTTTTATGTGAACTGTTTATATGCATGATTGGTTGTTGAATTATTATTTGAATTGATATAGGATTAATTCATGCTAGTAATAATTGATAGAATTAAATTTGTATTTAAATAATCAACCCAAATAGATCCGGACAATTAATTCCCCAACAGATAGATCTTAACAAATTCGTCACTCACTAGAATCGTGAAGCGAGATAGCCATACATAATTTATTCTCGTAGAAAATGGCATTAAGAGGTGTCAAGAAGAAGACCGACAAACAAAATGCTTAATTACGGTCTAAAAAGACATTACAGGTCAGCCTGTCCCAAGCCTAAAAAAGTTGGGAAGAAGGGTAATTCTCAAACACTAATTGTTGAAACTTGTTTAGCGGTGTATGCTCCCATTTGTGGGTAGTGAATACGGGAACCACTAATCATGTTTGTTTCAATGTTTCAAGGATTCTGGATAATCCAACGATTTAGTGGGAGTGAGACTATCATCTCCATGGGCAATGTTACGTAAGTAACGGTTATTGCAATGCTACGTAGGTAGCAGGTGTTGTAACCAAATAACTTTTGAACAAGAAACCTAACATCTAGGAATGAGTTGCATAACACCTCCGGGAGACCCTAGCTCTACCTTTTAGTGACCTAGATTGGTCGCTGACACAATGGAACAGAGCTGTGTTTAGGTCGGGGTAAGCTCTAGCCTCACCCGAGCTGGATGACCGCGACCTGACAAAACCCCAATTCGCGGCCTGGGGGAGGCACAAGTCCCAAATGGCGGCGCCTGTGACTCTGAGCAATGGGAAGATGAATCCCAACAAATATTGTCACTACCATGAGAGCATCGGACACAACACCAGTGAATGTCGCGACCTTCTCCGACAATTGTGGAAGCTTTATGAGGACGGAAAGTTAGATGACTACGTGAAGAAACATCCGAACAACCAGCCACAATCACAGCGGCCTCAGGCAAATCCAGGGCCCGCCGGCCAGCGACCCCTTCCCCCTTTTCCCGACAATGCCGCGGGAAGGGCCGACCAGATGATCGCTCCGTTGGGAGGTAACATCGGCGGGATCCTCCCGTCGATGTCTATGTCGTGATGCAGGCGTAAAGCCAAAATACGAGCTCTAAATCATATACACCAGATTTTCTCCCAAGTCAACCACATTTCTGGGAATGAACTAATCATCCCTATTTATAGTGACCTAAAACTTTGTAATATTCCAACGCGGATAAGACTTTTCGGTCACTAAGAAATCTCTTATCCTATATATTCTCTTTCCCATAATTAAAATATTCCACAAAATTCAACCTCCTCTATTTTACGGAATTTCGAAAATATATACAGCAAGAATCCAAGATTTGATCTTCAATTTAAGAGATATTCTTCTGTATTTCAAGAAATACATAATATCTTCCATAAGAAAATCTTTCGCCTCTATCTTTTCAAGAAAAATCAAGAAATCTTTCCATAATATCCAAAAAATCCAAAAATCAAACGAAAATAATTCTTCCTTGTTCGGGCCTCTTATCCTCCCCGTTCCTATTCAACAATCACCATGCAATGTAATCGGTCAAGACAAACCAATCTCAACACTCAACCTTTTGGTTGTTCATTTCCATCTAAATGCTAACGCGACTTTTATTACAAAGACCTAATTTAATCTTCTCAGATCGGGTATCACTAAATTAACTACACCAGAATAACATCGCATTTATTGGTTGAACGCTTATGCAAGAAATATATATAACATTCAATCATATTTAAAAGATCGCTGATAAAACAATTTATTTCAAGAATAATCCTAAAATTCGGGCCGATTATTATACAAAGTAAAAGCATACTTTTCAAGATAATCCCAACACTGCATCAAGATCACGGGGGCAATGGTTCATCGCTCACTAATTGATAATGGCTCTTTTCAAAAATCCTATCAAAAGCGCCTTTGACTGTGACGTGAACTTTCTTCAAATATATCGAACCCACGACCACACATAAAGTGGGTTCGGGACCTTCCGGAACCCTATAAAAGCAATCCCATGCTAGGTACGAATTGGTCTCTGATTGATCCGGAGGTAAGGGTGACTAAACAAATATTTTATCATTGTTGATCTTTTTCTCGACATACAAATCTGCTTTAAGACTTTTCGAACATGAAGTTCTGAGTCATGACTCCGCCCACTATTATTGATCAAATTCCAACCCGGAGGGCTCAAGGGGATTATAATCAAAAGTATGCTTTTTACTTTGATAATTTAAATCAATTTTTCGGGGACTTATTTATCAAATAAATTGTTTATCAACGATGCTTTAAATATGATTGAACGTTACATATATTTACCGTGATAACCGTTCAATAATTGACATCGTTACATCAGATTAATTTAGTGATGCAAGATCACGTAAGATTAAATTAACAGCCCCTGTAACTAAAAAGCACGCCATTCACGACCTAGGGATGGGAAATGAACAACCATCGCGAAGGTTGAGGCCAGAAGGCCCGGGATTGGTTTTTTCAACCAAGAGATTACACTAAAGGTACGATCGATGATCAATAGACCTACAGAGGATAAATTCTTCTAACCTAACAAGGAAGAATTAGACCAGCCGTTCGTTGTTTCTAACCTTCGCCCCTAAATAAGATCACGCGATTGGTAACAATCGCTTTGACTTATCACGGGTAAATGAATCGTAGAGATTCAATACTTTTATCTTGGGCAATATTATTGGTCACACGTGGATTGCTAAGATTTTAATACGGCGAATCGTAAGTAAGACGCTTGCTTTGATTTGCCCTCGAGGTTTATAAGTTTTATCATACCAAATCTTGCAAGTGGAATTAGTTTCCAGATGGATAATAATGTTGAAACGCTCCTAATTGACAAAAGATATTAATTAAAGAAAAGCTATTTCAATTGAATTAATTGATGGGCTAGATAATCTTAAACACCTGAAATAATGACCTTTATATTGACCGTAATACGGGTTAAGATGGATGGTGCAATATTAATTATGTAGTGATTAATTAATATTTATGGACATGAATTATATTGTGGCTCAATATTGTATATTCAAGATCCATTGAAGGTCAAATCTTAATTCTCCTAAAGGCCCCCGAAGAAGCCCAACAAAAAGTCCAATAACCTAAAAAGTGATTAAAATAAAATAAATATTGTTGCTTAAGTTTTCTCTAATTTTTGAAATTTATGGATAAAAAGAGGAGAAAGATTTTCTTTGAATTTGTTATGGAACGAAGATATGTATTCTCGAATACAAGATTATCTCATTAAATTCAAGAAATTTCCCACTTGGTTATCTATATGGAATTTTCAAATTTTGAGAATAACGGGCAAGAAATATTTTCTTGATTTTCTTGAAAAGATATTATGGAAGATATGTATTTTTGAAATACAAGAATATCTCATAAATTCAAGAAGATCCAAATTCGGATTCTTGCAAGGCATTATTTTCTCAAAAATTACCATAGCAAATAGAGAAGGTGGGATTTTGTGGAATATTATAATTATGGGAAAAGAATATGAGATATATTCAAGATTTCTTGGTGACCAAGAAAAGTCTTTTCCCACATCGATTTTGGACCCAAAATTTCGACCACCTCCTATCTATAAAATAGGGATGATTAGTTCATTCCCAAAGACAATTCCATGTGCGGAAATATTAGCAATCCACAAAGGTGGTGCAACAAAGTTTATTTTTCCTTTGTTAATTATTCGACGAAAGTGTCCTTCCAATCGATAGTTGAGCAAGGGCTAAGGAATACTTGGGAAGTCCTTTTTTGTTAGTCCGTCCGGATCAAGTCACCGGCCATCCCAAGAGACGCTCACGAAACTCGCAGATTCCGCACGCGCGTAGGGTTTTACGTGGCTTTTTATACGCATTTATGTAGTTAATTATTATTCAATTAATATAGATTAATTCACGCTAGTAATAATTAATGAATTAAATTTGTATTTAAATATTCACCTCCGAATGTATCTCAGGCAACTCATTCCCAACAATCGCATTCCGAGCTACCGCCTTTGCCTCAATTTTTAAATTGTAATTTAATTCGTGGACATTAAATTTGAAATTGATAGTAGAACCGCTAGATTCGCTTTTGTATCCAATCATCACGGATTTTAATGCGGGTTATTTACGCACGATATAACCGCGGTTTTTAATTCAATTCGCCGATTTGTTTTGCCTTTGAGAAAATCCACGAAAGAGATTCAGATTTGTTTGATTTGATCAATATAATAGACTAGTTAGATCTAGGTTTATTTATTTTTTGTAAATAAATCAGAAC
The DNA here is from genome assembly GCA_037126765.1 of Stenogyne calaminthoides. Lineage (NCBI taxonomy): Eukaryota > Viridiplantae > Streptophyta > Magnoliopsida > Lamiales > Lamiaceae > Stenogyne > Stenogyne calaminthoides. The sequence continues at coordinate 784,640 of JBBCBC010000008.1, read as the reverse complement.
GGACGGAACGCAAGAGATTTAAGAATTAAAAGGACAAAAAATCTTAACTGGCGAGGCTGGCTACCGGCACGCGACGATGCAGTAGGCGAGGTTTGCCACCACAAGACAAGTAAGGCGCTTGTGCCAAGACGCTGCAGAATGCGGCGTTCAAAGTCGAAGTGACGGAAGGTGATGCACGCCGTGGCGCCGAGGATACGTAAGGCCGCTGAGGCCGCGATGGAGTACGGGAGTATTGAACGACGCTGGACGCTACGCTGCCGCCGCCGAGAGCTGCCGAGGCATCAAGCGGCACGGCCCGCTGGCGGTGCCGGTCGTTTCTAAAGTTAAAGGGCTTGCCGGATGGCGGCCAAGATCCTTTACCGCGAAGGCCGCTTGGGCGCCAAGTGCTTTCGAAAGATTTAAGTATTTTCGAGATTTAACGAGCGAGAAATTCGCGAGACGATTAAGATCAAGTCAAGAAAAATCAAACCACGACAATCGATAATTTGTGCCCAATATGTTTATTTTTCTCTTTTGCTTGATTTATTCGCGCTTATCTTACGCTTTTTATTTAATTTGTTTAAATGTGTTTCGCATTTAGGGTTGCCAAATGGAAAAAATCTCACCTTAAAAATTACTAAGTATGTTTAAATATTAATTGACAATTTTATTCCGATAATAAAATCAATTAATTTTGACCTCCATAATTTATTTATTTTTGAATTCTTTTGGAGAAATTCTTCAAATCTTTTACTGGCCAAAAAGATAGTTTCATACGAATGAATTCCAAACTATGATTGTGGATTATTACTAGTGGCTTATTATGACCTCCCCAACGAGGCTTTTGATCAAAGCCGAAATAGTAATCCCCAGATTTAATCATGGTTATTACTTAGGTATAAAATTGATATTTATATATCTCCTCAAGTCCCCGCCAATTTTATATTGGTCGTTTGGGAGCCAACTATTAACCTGATATTAAAGGTTTGTAATCGTTTGTTTGTAAATTCGCGAAATGTGTTTAAATAATGACCCACCCAACGGGCTTATTTAAACTGCGCTTTTGAGATGTTAATATGATGTTCATATTTTTTTTGAGATTTTAATATGATGCACGTGATCGAACTCACATATATTTGCGGCTTAGCATATTATTATTTATTTCGGGCCATCATGTCGCAACCTTCTAATCCAATCGTCAATGTACCTAAAGACAATTTGCTTTTTTGGTGAAAACTATTTTGATTGGAAATACAAACTAAAAACCCGCCCCTAACCGCATCATCTTCCAAACGGTACTTGATACACCAAAACCCGGAAACCAACCAAGGACGCCGTAATACGGGATGAGATGATTTATATGAATGGAGCCGCAAACTGATTGATGAATAAACACCGCACTTTTGTCGACGCTATTGAGACACCTTCATCAAGAATACGAAGTCACCGCAGACATCTTAAAGAATCTCGGTTTATGTTCGACATCGCACTCCATATGGTAATCCAAAGTGTGAAACAAGAAATTGCTCAATTAAAATTGGAAAAGGGACAATCGCAGCCAAGCAAAGACGCCCTAGGGTTATGGTGTGTTATTTGAATCCCGAGATCATCGGCAAAAATGTGATTTCAAGGCTAAGATTGATTTCATTCTCCAATCCTTACCAAAAGAGCTATAATCACCGCTATCATGAGTATCTAATGAAGATCAAAATTTTACAAAGGAGGATCTTATAAATGCTTTGACTTTTGCTGAAAGTGAAGGGAGCTTATGGAAGTTAACTCAGAAAATCTGAATCTTTCTCTTCATCCTGCATCAATAAGGATAAGGGAAAGATGAAAAGAGAAGAAGGTTTAAACCACAAGACTCTAACATCAAATAAAAGTACGGGGATCAAGTATGAGGAAAACTTGGGAAAGCGGTAGAGAGTAGGACAATCGAGGTCACCGTTCATCCCAAAAGGAAAGCGAAAGAAAGTAATACTCACGCATTCAGTTGTTTAAACTTGTTTAGGGCGTGATGCCTCCCATTTTGTGGGTGGGATACGGATCCACTAATCATGTTTGTTTCACAATATGTGGGTTCGCTTTGACCCAAAAACTTAGCGCGAGGTCCCTCATCACACCGGGCGATGCTACGAGAAAGTGGCAAATTAAGCAATGAGAGGTCAGCGGCACCGTTTTTGAAGACAAGGTTTTTATTTTGAGATATTCTTTACGCGGAAGTTTTAGGAAAGAATTCATTTTCGGCTTAAACTTTTTATGATGGATATTCTGCTTATTTTTTAATAAAAGGTTACCATTTTTCTTGTCGATGAATTTATCTATCATGAACGCTGTCAATGATCTCTATGCAAATTAATTGTGCACACCACTCACGTAAATGTATCCTATAACACATCAACTGCTTTCCGAGAAAAGAAAAAACGTTTCCATCGACGTGAACCAGACACTTTTTGGCATTTGAAGATTAGGTCATATAAATCTAAAGAGATCCAAAGGTAGCGAAAGGTTCAATGAGCCGCTTCAAGTTGAACAAATTCCAACTCGTGAATCATGTTTGGAGGGTAATATGACCAAGATGGCATTTTATTTAAATGGGGCTAAAGAGTCGCTAGAGATCGCTCACATGATGTATTGTAATAAACGTCAACCAAAGTTAAAGAGAGTATATGAGTAATTTTATTGATGATTACTCAAGGTACATTTTCTTATGAAGCATTTAATACGAGACCTTTTGAAAATTTTAAGAATTTAAGGCTCAAACAGAGAATCATAGGAAAACGATCAAGTCTCTACGATCCGGACGCGATACGTAATAATCTCAAGAATGAGTTTTTTAACTGCCATCTGACGGCGGATTGTATCCTAAATTTCTATCAGACCTTAACCCTCAATAAACGGGTACAGAATAAGCAAATGTAATTTTTTTGGAAATGGTTAGATCAATGATGAGTTATGCGGATCTTCCCGAGTCGTTTCGGGTCATACCTGAAACAAATGACTTACATTCGAACTTGTGCTATCCAAATCGGTTCCCAAAACTCCCCAAAGAATTGTGGACTCCAAGCAGTTTAAAGATGAGGCACACATGAGACCTTAAAGTGTCCTGCCCACGTGGTGGACGACGAATGCCAGAATTAGGATCTCAATGTAATTTAAGGTCAAGCAGGTGATACCCGGCGAAACAAAGGTGTATGTTCTATAGTCCCAAGATCGTGCTGCGGGTCATCCGCACTCCACTTTAGATTTTTTGGAAGAAGACTATACGAACCAAAGAAAACCCGTAAGCAGATTGAGCCTTAACGAGAAATAGAGGGCAAAACCTCAAAGGTTAACTGTGACCAGATGATATACCAAACGACACGCTTTCACAACTGAACTTTATATAGTGGGAGGGGTGTTAGAAAATTTCGAGAGATCACGGAACAGAGTCCTCGATTTCTGATTCCCTAATCGCACTCCATAGACATACGACGAGGCAAGACCCAAGATAAAGGATGCATTTTCGCAAACAAAGAATGAAAGTCGAATGGTTCTATGTTTCATAACAGAGCGGAGCTAGTCGAACCACGAATGAATGGGGCCAAACCCATTAGATGTAAATATATAAAGAGGAAAAGAGATCGATTTTAAGGTTGAAACTTTTAAAGAAGACTAATGGCTAAAGGTTATACTCGTAAAAGAAAGGATCGACATGAGGAAACTTTTTTCGCCTCGTAGCCATGCTTTAAGTCCATCCAGATTCCCTTCATCGATGTCACAAGATTTTCAACTTTCAACCGCAAACGGACGTCAAGACAAATTTTCCCTTAATAAGTCTTGATGAAGAGATCCATATGCAACAACCCCAAGGCTTCATTGAAACAAAAGCAAGAACACCAAGTTTGTAGCTCAAGAGGTCCATTTACGGACTCAAACAGTATCCAGAGTTTGGAACCAAAGTTTTGATCACGTAATAAAGTCTTACGGGTTTGATCAAAATAAGTTTTAAAGTTGTGTATAAGAAGTTTATCGTAACCTGTATTGGTATTCTAGTACTATAATGCAGATAACATTGTGATCATCGGAACGACGTGGAATGCAGTTATCGACGTAGGGCACGGTTTTTCTAAAAGCAAATAATACGAAAAGACTTAGAAAACCTATACATCTCTCGGATCAAGATCACCGAGATCGCAAGAAATGGATGATCTGTTATCGCAAGTTTCATACATAGACACCGCCTTGAAACGCTTCAAAGACGCATTTATTCCAAGAAAGGATTCGTGACTTTTCAAATCGAATCCATCTATCCAAGAAAATGTTCCCTAAGACGGCAAAAGGAGATAGATGACATGAAAGTATTCGGTGGCTTCCTACCGCCTAAACCTTTTTTTTGACGATTGTTGTGTATTTGATAGACCGATATCCGGGCTTTTACCACAGGCATGGTAGCAAGATATCAAAGTAACTCCAGGAAAGTTTTATCGACGCATAGCTAAAAAACATTCAAGTGTCCGAAAAGAACTCCTGATAGAATGTCGATTTATCGCCGATAATCCAATCCCCATCGCCATACCTGACCGATTTCCAATCGATTAGATTCCGGAAATTATCCATTTCGCCATTATGGTTTCATTCGAAGTGTAAATGATCAACGGACGAAAAGTGGCGAACGCATCACCGACTCAACCACGAAGCTTGGTAAGAGTCGCAGAAGCGTTGAAAGAACCGATTGGCTCTAGATCTTCTTAGTGGACTTCGACGGTGTTCTCAATTTGTCTCAAGAATATCTGCTAGTGCGCTGTAAAATTCAAGAGAACCAAGAGTCCACGAGTCAAACAAACACATTAAAGAAAAGACATCTTATACGAAAATCATAAGAGATGAGATATGATGTGGCAAAGATAGCGCTCGAGACAATTTCAGCGATCCATTCAAAGTCATTCTATCAATACATTCGGAGACATGTGGAGTGGAATGGGTGTCAAGACCGCCAGCTAACTGGGCTGAAAGTAAAGTAGAGAAATTATTGTGTTCAAGCAGAAAGGATATTAGACGTCACTTTTGACTACTCGAGACATGTTGTAAGATACTTAAAAAGTAGACTTCGAGTATAAGTGGGAAATTGCCGGGATTATACCGAAAAGTATGTTTTTTACTTTCATAATCAAACCTAATTTTCGTACTTATTTAATCAAATAAATTGTTTATCATCGATGCTTTTAAATATGATTGAATGTTACATATATTTACCGTGATAATTGTTCAATAATTCATACGCTTAATCAGAGTTAATTTAGTGATGCCGCATCACGAAGATTAAATTAATAAATTCCCTTTGGGGAATCAAAAAGTACGCCATTCATTTAATACCTAGATGGAAATGAACAACCATCGCTAAAGGTTGGAGGTGTAAGGCTCATCGATTGGTTTGCTTGACCAAGAGATTACACTAGTGCATGACCGGATGCTAATGATAGGACTCCATTGCGAGGATAAATTCTTCGAATCGAATATGAAGAATTAGACCTCAGGTTCGTTGTTTCTAACCTCATTCCTTAAATAGATCACGGGATTGGTAACTATTGCTTTTCGACTTATCACGGGTAAATAATCGTATTCAATACTTTTTATCTTCAAGTAATATTATTGGTCACATGTGGATTGCTAAGATTTAATACTTAAGAATCGTGGTGCACGACTTTTGCTTCGATGATTCTGGGAAGTTCATAAGTTTTATCATACCAAATTCAGTAAGGAATTAGTTTCCTAGATGATAATAATGTTGAACCGCTTCCTACCAAGGATAAAAGATATTAATTAACGGAAAGCTATTTCAAAGGCTTGAATTAATTGATGGGCCGTGATAATCTTAAACACTGGAAATAATGACCGGGAGCCATATTGAATTGTATTACGGGTTAAGATGTGACGGTGCAATATTAATTATGTGAATGATTAATTAATATTTACGGGCTTGAATTATACAGGGCTCAATATTAGATATTCAAGATCCATTAAGGTCCAATCTTAATTCTCCTAAAGGCCCTCGAAAAAGCCCAACAACAAATAGTCCAATAAATCAAAAAGGTGATTAAAATAAAATAAATATTGTTGCTTAATTTTTCCTCTAATTTTCGGGAATTTATGGATAAAAGAGTGAGAAAGATTTTCTTTGAATTTTGTTATGGAACGAAGATATGTATTCTCGAATACAAGATTATCTCATTAAATTCAAGAAATCTCCCACTTGGTTATCTATATGGAATTTTCGAATTTTTTGAGAATAACGGGCAAGAAAGATTTTCTTGATTTTCTTGAAAAGATATTATGGAAGATATGTATTTCAAATACAAGAATATCTCATAAATTCAAGATCCAAATCTTGGATTCTTGCAAGACATTATTTTTCAAAAATTACCATAAAGAAATAGAGAAGCGGGATTTTGTAACATTATAATTATGGGGAAAGAATATATGAGATATATTCAAGATTTCTTGGTGACCAAGAAAAAGTTTTTTCCCACATCGATTTTGGACTCCAAAATTTCACCACCTCCTATCTATAAAT